>CAEGAG010198247.1:0-14047 GCA_903067065.1 Brachyrhaphis terrabensis
CAGGCGAGCAGCACAATGAGCCAACTGGTTATGAGATTGTTTCCTTTTAGTCTATTGTCTGTTTTAGGTCAATAGAAGATTCCTTAAAACGCCTTGAAATCAAATGAATCGCTTTATTGCGTACATACATACATATATGTGCATATATGTACAGCACATACATATATGCTGTATGTTTGTCCTTAACTTGACCTTTGTTATTATCTCCACTTTATACCAAACTAACTTTTAGCTGCATAAAACATAAAAGATGGTTTTATGGGTAAAAATCATGTATCTATTAGTCAAGTAGCAAACTGTTAAACTGAATATTAGTACATTTTAATGTGTATATTATATGAAATAAGTTCACAGAGCGAGCTGTCTGTCGCAAAAATACAGAATATTATCAGTTTTCAAAAATAAAGTATTTAAATCATTTTTGTTTCACTGAACATGAGAGATTATATTGAATTCAACAAATCATAACAAAAGACATTTCTCCAACAATGACTTAGGGAAGCAGAAATATCTTTACTGTACATTTAAAATAATCTGTTTTGTTGTAGTTGTGCTTTTTAGCAGCAGAATGCAATTCTTTGTTTTATTCCACTGCCCAGACAAAACAAGTTACAGGTTGATAGACTGACTGGGTGAAGTGACTGAACTGATGACTGACTGGTAAAAAACTTTATGTCCACCCAGGTGACATAAATTAACCCACCGGAAATTAATTAACTAATGAAGTAAATTACTAACCAGAGAAATTATTTTAAATAACTAATTAAAACTAAAATTCTAATTATAAATCAACTAGAAAAGCAAAAAAATAAAAATAAACTAAATAATCTAAATTCTGAGATTTAACTAAAAATGGAGAAATAGCTCCTACACTTTCTTCATCCACTTCAAAATAAGAGCATGAATATAAACGTCTAACAACTTGAAGAATTTTTATCATTAAAAAACTTCAACAAAGATGTTTACTAAACAGCCAAGAAAAGTAGCGCTTTAGAAATTATCCAGGGAAGCTAAACGTTTTCAAAGCTAGCTATAGCACTAGGCTAGAAATTAGCTCTGTTAGCTCGTTAGCACAAGTGCTCTTACTGCTGCTAGTGATGTTTTAAACAGATTGATAGAGGAATAAAAATAGCTAAAAACAAATATTTAACATCTAAATTAATATTTCCAAATTAAGGGCAGGACTTATTTTGTAAAATAAACTAATAGATTAGTTTATTTTACGGTTTTCTACATGTTAGCGTGTTGCTATGTGTTAGCATGGTTCAGTCTCTGTTTCTCACCTGGATCTGTCAAAGTGCAGCTGGAAGAAACAAAACCGTTTTCTTCTCCTCTGGTTGTTTTGTGTCAAAATCATTGATCCAGATGCCTCAGTGATGAGCTCAGTGTTTCTGCCAGGCAACCGCCCGCTGCGGCTCATCATCCCCTCCTGCGGCTACGGTTAGCGCCGCCCAGAGCCGCTAACATGGCGGCCAGAGCCCGGAGAATCCGCTGCTGCAGAAAAATCCCTCCAAATATCAGTTTATGTCCACTTTCACAGCTTTCTGTCCTGGTTGTTACCAATTCATCAGCATTAAAATTAATCCAGAACTAAGAAAATCTATTTTATAAATGGTCAACTAATATTAGGTACAGATTAATAAATGAACTAAAAGATAAAACTAATGAAATTCACAAACTCTTCCTGAAGTCCACAAACATGTTCAGAGCTGCAACTAACATTTACTCAGTTATAATTACTTGAACAACATTTTGGGAAAATATTTTTTACTACGCTGTACTTTTAACTTTTACTTGAGAAAACTCAGTTGAGTTCTTGCTGTTCTTAGTTGAGTATTATTTTTGGGTTTTCTGCCTCCTCTGGTCACATCAACAGAAAATGACTCGTGTCCAAAACAAATAACCTAAAATAAAAAGGACTGAAAAGACAAAGGGCTTAATTGTGCAGAAAAAATCTCTGACATTTAGCAGGGAGGCGCCTCTGGCTGGAAGCGAATGGATCCAGAACCTGAGGCCCGTTCGGCTCGGTGTCGGGTCGGTTCAGGTGGTGATGAAGTTTCTGACGCTGAGATAAAACCAGGAAAACGTTCAGAGAAACAAGCATTTAATAAAATATGAAATGCTCCTTTAATTGGTGTAAAATCTGTTGTTTCACTGTGATGTGATAACTGATCTATTCTGTTTAGTTCTATACTGGTTACTAGCGAGCTGTTAGCATGCTAACTCTGTCCTGACAGTAGAAATGGCGGCTCTGCTCTGATGTAACTTCCTGTTTCCTGCTCTGGTTTTCAGGATGAGATCCTCCAGACCCAGTGAGTGTCTGTCAGCAGAGGATGGAGTCCAGCAGGAGGAGGACCAACATGAGGAGCGGGGGCCCAGCGGGGGCCGTGCCGGACGACGGCGGGGGCCGCCTCTTCTGGCGGGGCCCGTTGCAGAGCGGCGTGCTGCAGCAGCTGATGCAGACAGAGTGGAGCTTCCCGGTGCAGAACTGCTGGTAGCCGGAGGAGGAGATGAGGCAGGCGGAGGAGGAGGCGCACGACTTCCTGTACAGGATCCCTGGAGGAGACGGAGACGATTACAGGCTGGGCCACTAGGGGGCGCCGTGTGGAAACAGTAAAAAACTAACGGCAATAATTTGGTTTATTTAACCTGTAAGAGAGGAGAAAATCATTTTCACCATGTTATTCATACATTTATAAATGTCACAGGTCCAAACTAAATACATAAGTGAGATAAATATTTAGACGGGTTCTAAACATGTATTGGGCTAAATATTTTCAATCTAAATATTTATCTTGCCATATTTAGGCTTTAAATTAGATCAATTGTTTTCAAACCAATTTTTAGTTTAAAACTAAATACTCAGCTTTAAACTAAATATTTAGCTCAAAGCTTAACATCAGTATTTAGCTAATAAGCTAACTTTATGCTAACATTACAGGAAGAGGCAAAATTAAATCATTAATACTCATTGAATTTATCAGCTATTAATTTGATTTTTATGATCTTATGACATATATAACAACAAGTTAATGATAATTAAATGTTTGAAGAATTTAATGTAATTTTTAACTAATTTTGAATATTTTTTACAATTTTGTCCCTTTTGGGCTTCCATACACCGATTTTAAATTATTTTATTGAAAAACAAGAGTTAAAACACAGCTACACACAATCCTAATCTAGAGAATAATTATCTCACAGTCTGGGATTAACCAGGAAGTTAATCCCAGGAAGTTTCTGATATGGCCGCTTCCCCAGGGCGCCATTAGAGCGGGGACAGACACCCCAAAAAATATTACATCTCATTTGTCAGGAGGCACATTTCCTGGTTTTCTCCCATCTATAAGTCAAGAGGAGTTTGTTTAAAGACAAATTTAATACCTGAAGTATATTTTCAGGATGTGTTTTTTTCATTCTGATCTGGATTTTGCAAATTCAAACGTCTTAGTTTATGAGACGCTGAAGAGATGCTTTCATTGCTCCACAGGAAAGGAACACATGAATTTCATAACATTTTGTAGAGAGAGGAACTAATCTGTGATCAGGACAACTGAAGCTGGTCGGGTTCAGGATCCGCTCCAGGAAACCTTCTTCAGAGAAGCGTTGGTGAGAATCGGCCGGACCGTTTCTGCCTCTTCAGCTCACTGAGCCACAATTTGTTATGAAGGAGTTATGAACGCGTCTGCTGGTGTTTTCCAGCCAGCAGAGTCTCCATGCAGAGCGGCGGCCATGTTGGCAGGTGGAGGTGATCATGACATGTTTTCTTAAAGCTGCGGCGCTCGCAGACAGACCGGAGGATTAATGCAGGACAAGAGTCCTTCAGATTTATAAGAACCAGAACAGGAAGACGTGACATTAAACACCAACTGCAACGCAAAGCAGCTGAAAGAGGCTCTGCTGGCCTCAGCTACGGATTCAGACAAAAAACTTTACAAAAAAACATTTTAGTAGAAACTTATGAACATAAATAAATGCAGACAGCTGCTGTTCAGGACAGAGGTCTGAAACCTTCAGGATCCAAGGAGACATTTTCACCTAATCCTCCTAAATAAATGTCTCTAGAGCCAAACTGCTTAGCTACAAACTAAACATTTTGTTAGCATGATAAGTATTTAGCATACTAACTAAATATTTAGTAACCAAGCTAAGTATTTATCTAAATAGTTAGCAACTAACTATTTATTTACAAACTATTCACTTTTACGAACTAAAAATGTAGTAAACTAAATAGTTAGCTTGCTAACTAAATATCTCGGTACCAAACTAAGCAGTTAGCTCTAAGCTAAAGCCAGCCACCACCCTTGGCTAACAGACGGCGCTCTCTAACTCACCGTCGTCGTTCACCAGAACCTCCTTCTGGCACATGTCCTGAACGTTGACGGTGCAGTTGACGATGAACTGGGGCGCGGCGCAGTCGTCTGTCATCTCACACTGGTAGCACTGGATCTGGAGGGCCAGGCCTGCAGCACACACACAAACACACACACTGCAGTCCCTTTTCTGTCAGGAAACCAGGACCCAACCGCCATGAGGAAGCAGGAGTGGAGCAACGGAAACGTTCAACTCAAACAGAACTCCAAAAAGTTCTGTAGCTAAAAGCTAAAACCCAGCAGGACGGCAGAGAGACAGATCTCTGATCAACAACATGGCTGCCAGTGGTGATCATGCTAACTAAAGAGCTAGTTATGCTAAACCTAAAGAACTTAACATTAGTTCTGCTAATGCTAAAGCGCTATAGTAACAGTGTGTTTAGCTAATGCTAATGCTAAGGCTCTAACTTTAACCAAGCAGAACTCTAAATAATTCATGAGGGAATTTTTTCTTGTATTTGTTTCATTAACGCCTCATTTGTTTCTTGTCATTGCCACTCGCTCAATAAAGTTTCTTGCAAAAACAAGAGGAGAGGAAACAAAACAATCTTCACCAACATGAATATAAACGGCTAAATAATTAAAGAGCTTTTAACACAGATATCAAACTTTATTCAACTAAAAGTTTACAAAACAACCAAGTAAATTAACGGTTCAGAATTTATCTGGAAATTATTGTTTAATTGAAGCTAAGTGAAAAAATTTGGCAAAAAAATAAAAAAGCTACGCAAATGTTCTTGTCTGGTTATCAGTTCGGTCAGACCGGTCTGGGAAGGTTCTGTTGGTTCCGAACAGAACTTTTCTCAGATCCAGGCTGATCCTCTGCCTGTTTGTGTTTCGATCCAAAGCGAAAGCAGCTGAACTCCATTTAAAACGGTTCAGCGTTCAGAACATCAACACAGATTAAAGTTACATTTAAAAATGTCTGAAATGTTTTTCCACTTCATTCAAAACCAAAACTGGTGTTGGAACGTGAAGAGATTCATGACATATTTATGTTATCATCTTTGTTTCAATTAATTAACTCGCGTTTGTTTCTGTTTTTTCAGACTGAAAATAAAATCGGATTTTAACCGTTGAGTTTCCGCGGCGACTGAGAGGAGAGAAGATCAGGATGTTCAGTTTGGGTGAGGAAAAATAACCGAGGAGTTCTTCAGGTTTCCTCTGGGTTCCCGGTTCCTCTGGGTGATTAATAATGAGAAGCTGCTCTGTCCATAACCCTCATTAGCTGTGTCACTTTCATTATTTAAAAAGAAAAAAAACTACCAGAACTTCATCTGCTGGAAATCAAAATCATTGCCGAGATTTGAAATAATAAGTTTTAGTTATTATTATTATTAGTTTTGAATCGTTCAGTATTTTCTTTAGTTTATAAATGAAGACTAAAAGATTCTGCTGATTTTTCTCCTTCGTTTGCAGCAGGTTTTCTGACTTAACTCACCTGGTTGTTGCGCGCAGAGCCACAAACAATCAGAACCAGAAATAAAGGTTCGAGTAGAACCGGACCGGGTCAGAACCGGACCGGATCCCAACAGGAAACATCATCACCGTTCAGACTGGTTTCTCCATCTGCAGCTCTGATTTGACTCAGAATCCAAATCCCGCCGTGTTGGGAAGTTACTTTGGGAATCCCGGGAATGTTGCGGTGAAAGCTGCGGTTCCGTACCTGAGCCGAGGAGGGACATCAGCAGAACCGAGACGGTCCGGAGCCGCATCCTGCCAGCCGGAGACTCGGAGACACGCTGCTCCTCTTCCTCCTCTTCCTCCTCCTGCCGCCGCTCCGAGTCCCACGGCTGGTGCGCGAAAATGCGCGTGCACGCCTGTCTCATGTACCACGTGATCCAATCAACCATCACGGCTGTTGCTGCTTCATAAGGTTTTAATGAATTACATATTTATTTTGCTCTGTTTATTTAAATTCAGGCCTGAAAAGGAAAAGAACCAAAAATATTAATTTTTACTTGATTTTAAAGTAAAAAAATTCTCAGAAATGATTAAATCAAAACAATAAATAAAAGATAATTCAGCGACTCACAGTACGGCTCATCACCAGGGCAGCATCACACACAGGGGCGGCAGATTAAGGTTCATCCACCTTTAGCAATTCAGTCCAGTCCAATCCATCCATCCGTCCGTCCATCCATCCAGCCGTCCATCCATCCATCCGTCCGTCCGTCCATCCATCCATCCATCCATCCATCCGTCCATCCATCCATCCGTCCGTCCGTCCATCCATCCATCCATCCATCCATCCGTCCTCCTGCCATGTTAGCAGCCATGTTGGAAAGCGTTATGTGAGTCTAAACAACCGGAAAATGAAAATATATATTTTTTTAAAGTCTCATTTGAACTTTGTCTCTTCTGGTGGATTCTTGTTCTGAATAGAGGCTGTAAACTGGGATTAATGGCTGGAATTTAAAGTTTTCTCTTTACATTAAAGGACCAACGTCCTATCAGCGCCCCCTAGTGGCCAGATTATTACAAACCAATAACTGAGCAGGAAGTGATATCACACTCAATGCCACATGACTGAGCCTGGAAATTCACTGAGTAATGCTAGCTGTGTCTAAGTTAGCATTAAAGGCTGTTTTGATGCTAATTGCGTAATGGAGTCAGCATCCAGCATGCTGAGGTGAGTGAACCGCCCCGACCCAAACACTTCAGACTCCTGAAGAAGCAAACTTGGCTGGAACCGGAAGTAAATCCAACCAGGTTGTTTTTCCTCCTGTTAGCTTCTCATGCTAATAGTTTGACTGAAACATCCAGGAGCCATTTGTTGATCTGGACTTCAGAACCAGAGAGTTCTGGTCCAAACCCAGCAGCAGGTCTGGTTTGATTTATGGCGCTAATCATCGGAACCTGGATAATTAAAGCACAAAACGGTTTAAGGTTAAATCAGTTTGTTTTAATGGGATTAATGACTGAATTAGATGTGAAACATGCAGAAATGTTGGAGAAACAGCAGCTGAAGCTCCGACTGACAAACTGAAAACGTTTTTAGAGAAACGCTCTCTGATGTTTAGAACCAGATGTTCAGTCTGACCCGATCAGATCCAGTTTTCTCTGAATGTTTTGCTCTCCTGACCCATCGGTCGGTTCTGGTTCACAGACCCATTCGGTTCCGACCGCCAGCCTGATGAAGGTCCAGCAGGAAAACCGTCCTCTGGCAGGTTCTGGTTCCGCCTCAGAACTGGGACGGGTCCAGATTCCTCCATGATGTAATTTTGAACATTAATAATCCAGAAGCTCAAGTTTTCAGTCAGAACAGAAACTCCACTGATCAGCTAATCAGATTTAGAGCCAAACTTTGTTTCTGTTTGGTTTTAATGCGTTTTGGTCCAATTTTAATAAACCTGCATCAACAGCTGAACCTTTCACTTCCTTCCTTCTTCTCTGAAGGATTTTCTTAGGATTGTGACTCATTTTTCTCATTTTCATTGTTTTTGTTGTAAAAAAAAACTCCACAAAACTCCAAACTTCAGGGATTCTTGAGTCAACACATCAAATAACCAGTTTAATTATATTTAGTTAAAGTCAACGACTGGAAAAGATCAGTTTAAATTCAGTCCAAGTTCTGGAAAAGGAAAAGCATTTGATCTAATCTTTTGTTTTTCTTTGAAAGAAATGGGAGTAAAATGCGAGCAGCTTCTGGAAACATAGATCTGTGAATCCCACTGATTTCAACCGGTTCTGTTTTACAGTCCAAACAATTCAACCAGTCAGGCAGAAGTACTGAAACAGTTTATTTCTGTTTTTTGGACATAAAACAAAGATTACCAGTCTGAGGTTGCTACGGTGACCGTTACACAAAAACATCACTGCAATTATTGGATTCAGAAAAAACAAAACACTGCAACAGTGAGAGACAATATGTGCAATAAATGTTCAACACTCTTCAGTGCTGACTGACAGACGTCTGAGTAAATGTTCTAAAAATACGGGCGCTGTTTTCATCATGCTGCATCCGCCCGGATCAGAACCAGCGCCTGATCCGACCCGACGCCTACGCTACGGGTTCTACACAGAACTTACTTTACTTTGAAAATTCCCGATCCGATTCTGGTCTCTTTACATTTCATGAACAAAATTCAGCTTTGCTTTGGCTGAAGATTTGATTTAAATCGTTAATTTAACAAATTGTTCCTCAGATTTATTAACGGTTTCAGTTCAATCGGGCTGCTGGACGGCCGGCTAGCAAGAAACTGATTATAGATCAGAACTACTGGACTTTATTCCAACAAGATGATTCATATTTACCTTGTTTTTTACATAAAGTAGATAAATATTAACTGGTACCATAAAAGCACAATTAAAAATTGCTTTACTTCCAATTCCAAATGAAACGTGATTATAAATAACGCTGATGCAGCGGTGGGCACCGCTAGCTAAAGAGCTAGTTACGCTAACCGGACAGCAATGATTGGAAACATTGGTTCCACTAACACTGAAGAGCTGCATCAACACATTATTCAGTGGAAGCTAATGCTAACATGCTGCATCAACACATTATTCAGTGGAAGCTAATGCTAACATGCTAATTCCAACAATGCCAACAGTAAAATGAGTGCTATAGCAGAGCGCCTTCTACTGGGGTAATTTTGTGGCCTTCCTGTACAGTTTGCGCTTCAGGAAGTGATTCTTTGAAACAGACATTTCATTCCTGGTTACAGTTTTATAGTCATTGAGTTTTGCTTGTTAACTTTGTTCCAACATTTAACTTCATTCAACTGAAATTTAC
Source organism: Brachyrhaphis terrabensis (assembly GCA_903067065.1). NCBI lineage: Eukaryota > Metazoa > Chordata > Actinopteri > Cyprinodontiformes > Poeciliidae > Brachyrhaphis > Brachyrhaphis terrabensis. The sequence goes on from CAEGAG010198247.1 coordinate 9,112, forward strand.
CAACCAGTCGAGTAAATTATCGTTTAGAACTTATCTGGAAAAGTTAATTTAGGAGAAGCTAAGTGCGCTAAATGTTTTCGAAGCTAACAAAAGCACTAAAGAGCAAAAATAATAATTAGCTTTGCTAGTAGTGCATTAGCAGAAGGTCACCTTCGCTGTGGGCTCTGAACAAAACACTTTTAAATTTATTCTTTTAACCTATTTAGCAAAAGTTTTTGCTGTGTACTGTTAGAAATATTCAGTATATACTGTCTTATGTTTGCTGTGTGAAGTTGTTTCGTTGTGCGACAGCTCCTTATTGTTCTGTGAGTTCATCAGTTCCTGCATTGCAGCTGCAGAAGGAAACAAACAGGAACTGAACTCAACCTTCAGGCCTAGGTGCAACGCGCCTGTGACTCAAGACAACCGAACAGAAGAAGCAGCAATTAACTCAAGATAACAAAATACGCTACGTAACTAGGGACCGCCCTAAGGAAATAAAAAGAGAGGGTGCGGCAGAACGTGCTTCAGAGCAGTAGGAGATTATAACTGAAGCTCGCTCCTGTCCGTTCTCCTTGCAAGTAAATCTAAAAGCTCTCGTGTTTCTATTTGTGTGGTGTTTGAATATTTTAGGTTGTTTGAACCTGACATTTACCTCCAAATTGCTGAGTTTGAGGAATTTAAGAAAATAATCCAAATAAACATGAATTATTTACTGGCAAGTGTAGCCGATTTAAAGCCGGTACTTTGCTGAGTCAGCTGATATTTTTCACCATAAAACTGATTCATTCTTTGGGTTCTTCACATCTGAATCATTCATAATGTTGGACTTGAAAAGAAAATGATAAAAAAAGAAATCATTCAGAGTTTTTCTTTGAGTCTGGAACTGAAAACATAAAGAGGGGAAGCGGATCGGGACTTTTCCTGCTGCCGCCGCAGACAACTGGAAGAATCAGCTGAAACATTAAAACATGCAGCGAGTGAGCTACTGGAGCGGGTGAGAGCGTGCAACGTGACGGAGCGCCGTGACTTTAAATGTTCCAGCAGGAAATGGCTCTGATATGTGGCTCAGCTGCAACCAGAAAACAGGAAACAAGAAGAAGAAACACCCCAACATTAAAAACGATTCGATAAAATCGATTCGTTGTTCCAGAGAGTCGGAAGATCCTGGATCTGTTTCCATGTCTGAGCGAATCCACAGCATCTATCAGAAGGTTAGTGGTTCAATTCCCTGAGCAAAAAGACTCCTAACGAACCGTCCTGCTGATGTCATCACTGTGAAGCGATGATGTCATCACTGTGGCGTAGTGATGACATCATCGCTGTGCGCAGCGCGGAAACGGTTCCTCCGCTGGATGGTTTCGGTCTGGATGAATCAACAAAGTGAAGCATGCAGGAGAGAAAAAGTTTAAACACCAAAATATTCACATCGTCCAGGAGGTCAGAATTCATGTTGCGTCCATAAATTAGATTCACGTCGTCACAGAAACAGGAAATGAGTCATGAAGTCCTGCCTTAAAGGGACAGTTCAGAGTTCTGCAGAGCGGGTGTGAGGAGGCAGTATCTTACCCATCTGAACCAGTTCATCAGTCGGCCATCTTGAAACAACTCTGAAGGCAGTTCATGTAAAAACTGGATTCCAGGTTTCAGGACCCGGCGGTGAACCGGAGAACCGGGTCGGGATCGGGCTCTGATTGGCCGGTTCCTCATGGAGGAGGTTTCAGACCAGAAGCTGCTAAATGTCTGTAGCATGAATATTAAACGTTTGCAGGATTTTGTTTCAGTCATATTTCTGTTAATAGGATGTTTTTCTTTGTTTTTTATTCACAAACATGAATTAAGAAATGAAACCAGCAATGTTGTTAAATAAAATAAATGTTTTGACCAAATGACATGATTACATTTTTCTGTTGGGGATTTAAGAGTTTATGATCAGATATTGCATCATTAATGTTATTTCATAACTTTTTATTGGTAATATTGAAACCTGCAGTAATTTTAAAACATGAAGGATAAAAAGTGAAGATGGTTCATTAAACAATATTTACATGAACAGTTTGAAGTTATTTTAAGATGGCAGAAATCTGAACAGTCAGATACTGACAACTCACCAGCCTCAGCAGAACACCACTTCAATAATCAATAACCAATAATCCCCTCAGATCCATTTCTGCTGTTCAGCCCCTGCTGTTTGAAAACATCTGAATTTTTATCCTCCAGATTTTTATCAGAATATTTTTCATCCCAAACAGCTAAAGGTCGTCGAAACCTTGAGCTAAAAACCCAAGAAGAAGAAGCGAAGGAGGACAGGAAGTAGCAGAACCACTTCCTGTGGTTCCTGATCACACTCAGCTTCATGTGAGGAAATTATTCATTTATGATTTTGAAACTCATAATAGATAATAGATGTTCTTATTCAGTAAAAGTTTAATTTGGATGTTATTGTTGGCCGGACGTTTCTGCAGCTTTTTATGCACAAATAAATCTTCTGTAAACTTTCACAAAACATTAAAGCTAATTTTTCCAGCTAAGGGGAATTTAATTTAATTTATGCAAGATAAATAATTTATAAATTTTATTGTTTGATTTGTTTGAACATGTGTCTAAAGTTTTTATCAAAATAAATAAGTGTGCTAATGCTAATGTTAGCAAGCTAATCTGAAAGCTAATTTTCTTTCATGTTAAATAAAGTTGATTGATGATCAAACCATGAAATAAGTTCAAACAGTACAAAAAATGAAACTTCAATAATGTAACCAGAAATATGAAACAGAAAAGGAAAATTAACCTCAACGTTAGCATGCTAATGCTAATGTTGAGAATTTTTAAAGTTGCATTAACAGAATAATTCCCCTAAAATTTCAGCAGTTTGTATTTTTATCAGTTTGTTTTGCAGAATTTAAGAGATTATTGTTCAGAAATCACATAAGAAATTTTAAAGTTTTAAACATTCCAGTAATAAATGATTTATCTGCACCGCTAACAGTAATGATAGCATCTGGTAGAAATATTGCTAAATTTGTTGCTGGATGTCTGAAACAGTCAGAGGTTTATTATCATCAGCTAGCATGCCGGATGAATAATTTATATATTTTATTGATTGATCAGTTTCAACAATTTATCAAAAATAAATAAGATGTTCTATTGTTAGCATGCTAACATCAATGCTAACTTCTTCTTTTAATTTAACACAAAATAAAGTGGATTCATGTCCTTCATGGTGAAACCATAAAATAAGTTCAAATAGTGCAAAAAATGATCTGCAATCAAATATAAACACAGAAAAGAGTAGTTAGCCTACGCTAACATTAGCATGCTATTGCTTTTTTTCCCCTCAGAATTTTAGCTGTTTGTCTCTTTATTATTCTGTTAAAGGTTTTATTATTCTAGGATGATAAGAAATAAGTTTTAACCGTAGTAATTGATTATCGTTCATATCACAATAAATCAGGTAGCATCCGTCAGAAAACGGCTCCTTCTGTTCCTGAAGGTCTACAATAGTGAGACGTTTGTATTGCTAATGCTAGTTAGCCTGATCACTGGGAACAAGCAGTGAAATGCTACTGGTTTTAGGACAGGAAACATTCAGTTTGATGTAAACGTGAGTTCCTACCTGGCAGGTGAGCAGAAATCAGCAGCTTTAGGTTTGGTGAAAGAAAAAGTAAAACAGCTGAAATCTGATTCTGAAGTTACTGATATGAAGCTCTGATAGAAATGAACCCTCTGCTGTTTATTTACATAATGCTACATTAGAAAGCCGCTAGCTGCCACTTCATCCTCAGCGTGATGAAGAGGATTTGACTAGACCAGAACGTTTTGGAGGAGAGTTTTAGGATTCATCTTCACAGCCAGACGCAGAGCGCTGCAGCCCTCCAACATGTCTGAGAACAGGAAGCGGAGCGCCATCCTGCATCCTGATTGGCTGATGCTGCGTCTTTAAGGTGAGGGTTTCCAGCAGCAGATCTTCCAGCTTCAGGATCTCTGCAGTAAAACATGGAGGACAAACGATGGGTTAACACGTGTAAACATGAATCCAGTAGAAAATTAAAAGGGTCATAATAAAAGTATCTAAAAGACTCGGATTAGTTCGGTTCCAGAAATGACGCAGGATTAAATTTCAATATGAGAATAGTTTGAGATTTTTATTTCATCATCCTGAAGTTGCGTCATGATGTTTTGCTTTGCGTTGAAAAGACGTTGCATCATTTTCATCCCAGCCTTAAATAACCAAACAAAAATACTGTCCAGATTTGTCAAATGCAGCGTGGGTGAAAACACAAAGATGGCCGCCCGCCGTAAACAGAGCCGAGTCCTCTTAAAGAGACAGAAGCCCTGAAAAAAAACAGCTTCAGAAACTCACATTTAGCTACAACTGCAACTATGGCAAGCCGATTTAACATAAAATCAGCTTAGTCTGACTATCTGGAATTATATTCCAAATATATAAAAATGAGTTTTGAATAAAATCAAAAACATTAATTTCAGATTTCTGCTTTTCACAGATCAAATGCCAAATGACATAATTCATCCTCTGAACACAACCATAATTACAACTAAAGATTTCTACAACGTACTTATGAGTCAGAATTACATAAATCTGCAAAGAATTTCCATTTATTCTCTAAAAAGACAAACAATTCAATTAAAAACGGATCTGAAGAGATGAAAGTTCTGCTGTCGAAACATTAACAAGCTGAAAATAAAAATCTTTTTTGATTTAATTTTTTAATTGAAATATCAAAATCCTAAATCAGAATAATTATTAAAAACATCAGTAATGTCATTCTGAACAGTCAGGATGTTAATAATGAAATAGAAAAACAGTGTTGTTAAATTTGGAGATTTCTTAATAAAAAGATAGAAATAAAAATTACAGAGTGCTGTCAGGTTCTGTGTTTTTCAGTGTTTATTTTCGAGTTCTCTGTGTTTTTCTGTGTATTTACTTCTAGTTCTGTGT
>CAEGAG010198278.1:0-45443 GCA_903067065.1 Brachyrhaphis terrabensis
GTCTTGTAAAGACAGATGTCCTTGAATTGATAGCACTAAGCTTTGATTTCCGCTTTTTCTCAAATCTAAGAAGTTTTTTAATGCTGTTAAATCTTGTCCTAGAGGTTTGAATACAGACTAATAACAAAACAACTGAAAGAAACAAAAGTATTTTTGCTTATTGAAAAGGACAACATGCAAACTACCACAGTACATGCCAAGTTCATCTGATTAAAATTTTTGCATGTTGAGTATAATTTAAAAATAACTAAATTTAGCATAAGTAAAAATAATGTCACATATTTGTTGTTCTACCCTTTAATTTGTTGTAAAATAGGTTCTTAGTGTTAATTTTGTGACAGTACATTGAGTCTTTTATTTTGAAGGCGATGTCAGGGATGGGACAGGAAATCAGCCACTTTCTTTAGTTTTGCACTGTTGTCGTCAGCTTTTCGTTTGTGCCAACGGCATCACCGTCTGTAAGTTTTCATTCTTTATTCTTCAGTAGATTTTATTTAAGATCTTATTTGTTAATGTGTGAAGTAAATGTGGAATTTGATAGCTGCATAGTGCTTATGGGTTCATGTTGATTTATTTTGGGCATGGTGTTATAATTTTCTTAGTTTAACATTTTTCTAATGCTAATAAATTAAACGCAGCTATTTTTAATTTACGTGTTACAATTTATTCCATGTTACACGTGTACTTGGGTCACCAAAATAAAGTGGAGGCAAAGAATCTACATCCTGACTCAAGCATTCATTCAACGGGAGTTAGGCTTACTGCTAAATTGTGTTAAGAAACACACAAGGAGAGCAGAATATTTGTACTTAAATGTATAACTAATTACCCATAAAATACTTTTGTTTAAGGATTAGGAAAATAAATTGAACAATTATCGTGCTTACCTGCAAGGGTAATTGCAGTCAACTTTGCTGAATGAATTGGAGCTATTTGATCCAAATGACTATTTAAATTGAATTAAAGAGTGCTTTGATTTATGAAGCAAGGAGATTTATGAGTTGTCTTTGCTTTCTTAGAAAGAGAAGTTACCACTTCTGTTGAGAGGGAGCTTAGTTATAAACCATCTAATAAGTATTAATCTCATTGTCTACTTGTCACACCTGTCCTGCAAAGGCCCATCNAATTGTTTTGTTTAGTCTCTGTCACATGGAAATGTGTTAGTGCCCATGCTTATGTGCACGTGTGAACCTGGTAGGACGCTGCCTTTCTTGAAAATAAATAGTGCTGCTTGAGGTGACAATGAGAAAGTCAATAATCACTTTATATCACCCCCCAGTGAACTCCTGATGGGGGGAAAAAAAGTTGCAGACAAATACAATTAGATTACGACAAGTTGATGCTGTGCATTTTCTTATTATTGTTGTTTGGTTGGTTAATTTGTTTCAATTTTCCCTAGAAATAGGCAACAGGGAAGGTGCCCTTTGTGTCAAATTGACTGAACCTTTATTTAGGAGAAACATCTGTCTGCATAGTTGCATGAAATGGGAAGTATAGGGTTTACCATATAGAGATATTCTTAATCCTAGTTTTTAATCACCTGGAAAAACACTACTTGTGATATAATCAAACTGGAAACAAATGATCTGATTAAAGATATTTTGGTCATTGATGCATTAGCATCCATCCAGTTTACAAAACAAAGAAAAATACATAACTGTTTCAGATTACTGTGAATGATCACAATATCACCATTTTGAAGGTCGTTTTATGCCTCTGTTGCATAACTACAGTAATTGCCTTGCTTTTTGTACAATGGTTCTGCTACTATGCATTCTCCAGGAAGTTTTTCACTAAAGTGGTTGGTTCCCAGAACTGGCTATATTTCATTTTTATTAGAAACCAGTTGGCAAGATTATAGTTTGTAGATTATGTTGTACGGACAGGATCGTAGAATCCATGATCTTGGATATCAAGCATTTCATAACAAAACTGTGATTTGTTTACTTTTGCAAGTACTATACAATGATACCATGATAATGTTTATGATGAAATTATGTTATTTTACTTCTTGGTAATTTAAAGATGGTTGTTTAGTAGGGCACAGCTTTCATCCTTCTTTCATCGCTTTGCCACACAGATCACATAAAATAAAAAGCTGAACCAGATATTTCCACACTCAATTAAAAAGACTTAATTGTGTTTTTTTTTAAATTTTTTAATAATATATCAAAATTATCAGTTTTCTTGTCTTTTATTTATTTATTTATTCCAAAATTATCACCAATACATTTGGTAAGTGCTAGAATAATGTAAAGCAAAATGGCGACAGTGAGAAAAAAGGTGTGCTTTTTATACACTGTTTGTGATCGTCTGGTTTAAACTGTATGTGTTATAACTCAACTGCACTTTAATGGTACACTTAAATTTTCAACATGTTTTGCATAACATTAAAGACAGACATTTTTCTGTCAAGAGCTAAGTTTAACTCAGATCTTGACAGCAATCATGTGGGATTGTTGGGTTTCAGGTTAGATTTAAGAATTAATGCTAATTGCAAAACCGAAGTTGTGTAATAAAATTGACTGAAAAACTTGAAAAAAACTAATTCTTTTGAAAAATTCACCTTGGAGCTTTCTAAGACTATTGGCATTTTGAGGCTGAGAACTGTGTTAACAGTGTGTTCAACTGTGGGTTCCATCTGTAATCAGCTTCTCATAAAAAGCCAACACACTTCACTTGACACAGTAAGTCATATTCAGTGAATCTAACTTTATAAACGTTTCTATACTAGCAATTCACTACATAGTGAAAATTAGAGGTGTACAATGCAGAGTTTCACACACTGGAAAACATATCAGATGATGCATATATTAACATGCAAATACACTGTGCAAATGATACATTGTCAGGGTTACCTTTTCAAATGTATGTATGCTACAGTGGAGGAGTTGCAACACAAAACATTTGCTAAAACAGGTTAAAGTACTCACAGCCACAAAAATAACTGGATCCCATCTACCCCCGTAAGGTAGTACCCTGACCTATCTGATACAATCTTTCCTCTCCTTACTGGGAAAGGGCTGAGTGCTTCTGCTTTTGGACATCTTCCATCAAGGCAGAATGACAGTTATTTTCAAAGCTGGCACGTTCTTAAGTGCTTCGGTGGCATCTGCCTTGGTTTTCTCTGCAGATTTCGTATCATTGCTGTACTTTATGATGTCTGTACAATGTTGATCTTGTTTTTTTGTTTTTCTCAGGTGTTTTGACTTTACTTTAGCATTAAAAAGTCTATATTGCTGGAACAAATTTGTAGGTTCAAACACAAATCTGATCTTTTAATTAGATCAGATTAGGGTAAAACACGCAGCAACTGTTATCAGTGTTAAATATTGATATATATATATACTTTACATAAAATGTAAAGTAACCCCATTAAAATGCATAGTCTAATTTATTGAATGACTGTATACTGTGCTGTATACTGTATATATTGAACACCAATTACAATACACTTTGCAAACATAACTGGAGTGAAGCTAATAGTTTTATTTAATATAGAACACACTGTCTTTGTGAAAAATTACACAAAGACAGTGTCAGCTTTTTTGACTTAGTTTAGTAAAGGCAAGTGGAAACCTTGAAGTCTAGTAATTTCTATTGAATTTTAGTTTGCAAATTTAAAAAATCTGACTAAAGGGGCACATGCTATCACAGTTGTGCAAGGTTGTGTCACCTCTCAGGTAAATGGCAGGTGCAGACTTTGGGTGTACCCCAACATGTCTGGAGGCAACCAAAGTTGTGGACATTTTTCACAAAGACTTGATAAGCAGCATGTGTGCTCAAGCCTTGCAGTTGCTCAAACCATCCCGTCTTCCTGTCTTTCCGCTGTGCCGTCCCATATAATGAAATTACATTGCTCTTTCTTCCTGTGTTTCTGCAAATTTGTCACAGATTAAGGCAGGGAAATTCTCACAGCGCTGCCGAGGAGTCTGGCTGAAGATGTGACAGTTTGGGGCATGGAAAGCTTGTCTTTCATGTTTATGCTACGTTGCTGAGATCATGCCGGGTGTCTATACAAATTGTGCCTTACTTGTGTTTACAGTACTTCCATATGACAGAGATTCTTATTTTGTTTTTTTAGTATGGCCATATTCAAAATGCCTAATAATCAGCTTTATGTCAAACATTCATCATTTTTTTGGTGTTTCAAGAGCTGCATTACTACCCTTTTTTATGTTTTAGGCAGATCTCAAATTAACATTATTATTAAAAGTATATTTTAGATCAACAGAGGGTTTATATAAAAGGCTAAACATGGACTGCAACAAGGCATACACCAGCAACAAAATGCAATGTCCAACTAATCTTTTGATGAAATGTGATCTAGTTTTTGTTTGTTTGTTGGTGTTCTTTTTGTGGTGGAACTTAGGATAATCTATTTTGCAATATTTCTCATTATTGCAAATATCTGTGCAGATCTGCTCACTTTGAGTTTGTCAGTTTTTCCAGCATAATATTTTTGCACACAATTATTAGCCATTTGTTCTTTTTGTAGTATTTAAGTATCATTCATGTCTGGTTTACACTCAGGTTACAACATCTGATTGAAATTTAAACAATTTCTGGGTAAATTATGGCAACTGAAATGACAAAACAGATTAAACTGAAAAGATTTCAACATTTAGCTTGAGAAAAAGATTTAGATAAAATAATCTCTTGAACATCTGGGAATTACAGTAACTGAGTGAAATTATCTTATTTCCTGTACCACTTTGAAAATGTGGTATCCAGGCAGACTTGTATTCAGCACCACAACACTGCAATCACCATTTTCCACTTTCAGCATAAAATTAAAATTAAAATTGGCTACTAATTACATTTGTAGTATTTCCATTATTAATTGTGTTAAGGGTAGATAAACTCCAAATGAACAAACCTAGCAAATCAGCATTGCAAGAGCCCAATATTATTAAATCTGGTGCACAATACATAGTGACATCTCATATTTAGTCATAACCTTCATCTGCAAATCACTATATTAAATGTGACAACTAAGTTCATTATTTTGGTTTATCTAACAGATCTGCCCAAAAATGTCAGCATGTCAGACTCATGTATATGACCCCCCGAGTAACATGCTTGGATAAACCTTCTTTCCTTGTACCCTCTTCATTTTTATACAGCCATGTCACCACATTGAGTGCTTGCTCATGGACAACATGGAGGTTGCTTTTGCTATGAATGCATATGGTAGACTATTAAAAGGTTACAGTCATCAACTGTGGTTAACAGAAGGATGCTACATGGAAGAATAGAGTGTGAGATTCGGTTATAAAGAAAAAGACTGTACAGCAGGAGATGTCAAGGATTTAGGTCAACCCAGATTAAGATAAATGGATGTATCAAAGAACCAAATCAGTTTCTCTGTCCCAGCCATACCGCCATTACACACATTCGAATACAAGGCCAAAAGAAAATAAACTTGTTGTAAACTAATTATATTGTTATTGTTTTCATTTTGTCAAGCTTTTTGAATTTAATACAGCAGTTGTTTCTCTGCAAGTTTGTGCAGATAATGCTTAAAAAAGGTATCAGCACCTTGGTTTCTTGCTGGAAGGAATTAGATGTTTACCTATTCAGCTTATACTCAATTTTGTGCGTAAATCACCTTTTTAATATACAAAGTTAGGCATCATTTAATCATGTATTAGCAACAAGCTTCCCAGTTTACTGTCATACATATGATAGCGTATCAGCCTTTAGAAAGATATTAGAAGCAGATTTACAAAGGTTTTCAAGGCTATGCTGCATGCACACAGAACTGACCCTCTTGAAACCAAAGGACTATCAACTAGGCCCTCTGAGGCCCATTAAAAGCATGCAAACATGGATCACTCTCTATGGTATTTTTTGCTGGAGCACAGCAGATGAAGGTCAGCAGATCAAAGGCTTTTGGCTGACATTCCTTGGTGCCTGATGAGCCCTCTTGGGTTTCATTGATTAGCCAATGAGAGACTTGGGCAACGACATTGAACAGATAAAAACAAAGTGACTTGTCTCGCTTCAGATGGAGAAAAGTTATTTTCCCTTCTACCCTCCCATGAGATTTTGGACTCCCTTCAGTAGCACGACACTTAATCTGACTTTGAGTACTTTCACTGATCTCCCACTGACATTTGTCATTATGGTGCCATGGCCTCTGACACCAACAAAACATCATTGTAGACATACAGCATATTTACTGAAAGCATATTCTGAGTAACTGTTTATCCACAATTTGTACAAGGTTTATTAAATTGCAAAGAATTCAAAATGTGATTAAATTTTTTGGGATGAGTTTTGCCTTTTCAAGTACTACATCCCTTCTGCTATTCTCCATGGCACCTATGTAGAGTATCTTTGATTGAATAGGGACATACATGACCCCTTTCAAAATCCCTAAACTGCTTTTGATTAAGTCATTAATTAGGCAGATAAGCTCAAGAGGTGTAGGAGTGGATGTATTGTAATTGTGGGGGAAGTTAGTGGGTTTTGTTATGNGAAACTCAGTCATTTAAACTACATTTGCCAGTCTAGATTCTCAATCCAACAATTGCATTTTAACTTGAATACTTTAAAGCTCTTAAAATTCCATAAAATGTATATAAAGGTAAGTGTGAAATTTCTCATATTTGTATTATAGTCTGTTATTCACATTATCTTTGACTTCTCTAGGCCTTCCCAGGTATTGTAGTTAAATTATGAATGTAGCATATGCTAACATATTACTGTATTCAAGCACTGCAGAAGAGAATAACATCTGAAGGAAAGTGTCGTTGACACAATTTGAAATAGCCCACAACCAAAACAGGAAAAAAGAAAACTATTCCTATTCTTTCCACATAAGCCTTTAATTGATTTTGGAGCCTTGTGGAACATAAAAAATTATAAGTTATCAAACACCTGGCTATTCATTTTGATTTGTGTTTCTGCCATGCATTTTTCAATTCTATTTCAACCTGTTAAAGCTATTGAGCAAATAACCTGTTATTTTTTTCTATGCACGTCCCTGCTGTTCAGGGGCATAATGTTGGCACACGTGCAGTCATGAAGCACAAGGTAGTGTCTAAGTGGAAAATAAACTAAACCACTATAGATCCTCAAAATAAATGCTATTTTAGAAAAAGAAGAAAAGTAAAATTAATTCAACTTCTTCAAAAACTGTCAATTCAAAATGAAGTATATTGGGAACTTAATTGAACTCGTTATTTTTATTACTTTAAATAAGTAAACTGATATTTTTCTGACTGTCCATCTATAAAGTTACTTCATACAGATGATCAAACATTAAGAAAAAGGAGAATATGTTTATTAGAATTCAAAAAGTGTTATTTCCAGTGCTTCATCTGCACGCAAATGGGCCAGTTCTGACAAAAATAAGAAAGCGGAATTTGTAATCGGGATAATCAGCGTAACTTTCGTATTGCTTTCAGTGTTGAAATCTTTCTGTATCACAAGTTTCTTTCCAAATATTAAGTCTATTTAAAAAAAATTAAAAATGAGACGCTACCTTAAAAGCAAAGCACTCATAAAGCACATAACCTGACAAGGTTAGAAACTGATGTTTCTTTTTCTCTTTGCTATTTTTAACTTCATAGGATCAAAGTTTGCCTTTTTAAGGCCATAGATAAACCTAAGTAAAATAAACACTGTTTTATTGCACACCTGATCTCTGGTAAATTAAAATAAACTGAAAAGAAACTACATCGAGACTTTTGAAGTACAGCGGTGTGAAAAAGTGTTAGCCTCCTTCATCACACTCCAGTGTTTCAGAACATCAAAACACACCATTAAACATAAAATGCAGTTTTAAGTGAAGGTGTGTATTATTCAGGAAGAAAAGAAATCCAAACCTACATGGACACTCTGTGAAAAAGTGATTACCCACACTGTTCAAATATAACATAACTGTGCATGATCCCACTTAAGTTCCCTTTCTCTAGCCACTCACTGAGGCCTGATTATTGCCGCACTTGTTTTCAATCAAGACATCACTTAAATAGGACCTGCTTGACAAAGTGAAGTACACCAAAAGGTCCTCAAATGCTAGACATCATCCCAAGATCCAGAGGAATTCAGGAACAAATGAGAAAGAAAGTAATTGAGATCTATAAATTTGGAAAGGGTTACAAAGCCATTTCTAAATTTTGGGACTCCTCTGAACCACAAATAGGGAAAACACGGAACAGTGGAGAGCCCTTCCAGGACTGGCTGGTCAACAAGTATTACCTCAATACGACAATTTATCCAAGAGGTCACAAATGACTCCATAACATCCAAGTAACTGCTGGTCTCAAATGCCTCAGTTAAGGTTAGAGGTCATGTTTCCACCATAGGAAAAAGACTTGACAAACACGGCCTCCATGGCAGAGGTCCACGATGAAAACTACTGCTGAGAAAAGAAAAACAAAAAACATTAAGGCTTGTCTCAATTTTTCCAGAACTCCTCTTGAAGATTCCCATAACTTTTGGGAAACCATTCTGTGACAAAAGTTGAACTCTTTACAGTGGATGCTACTTTTACATCTGGCGTAAAAGTAACAACATACTTCTGAAAAAGAACATCATACCAATAGTAAAACATGGTGGTGGTAGGATGATGGTCTGATGATCTTTTGTTATTATGTTTTTCATTACCATATATGTAATGAGCCTTATAATGAACATTATATGAACATATAATGAACATCATATGTTCATTATAACATTATAATGTTATATGAACATTATAATGTTCATATAATGATGAACATTTAATGTTCATCATTATCATGTAATTCATAATATGATATTCATAATACATTTTGCTTGTTTGCTGAGCCTACATTGTATTCTAAACATAAGCTACATAGAAGCACTGAGTACATGTTGTAGGTAAAATTTTTCATTAGTATATTTCTTTGAACTCCTCTTTTGGAGTGTCCCTTTTATCCAGTGTTTGATACTATTTCTATTTTTTAACTGCCTAGGAAGAATTATAATAAGACCTAATAAAAGGGCCCTCTTTGTGGTGCTTTGAACTCACTCCCTTTGTCTTTTCTCATAAGCACCACATCTGGGGTGTGGTGTCACCAGTTATTTCAAACAATGGCCTTTAGGGCCTTACTTAGCTATACCTTTGTTATGTTATATAGTTTTTCTGCATAATAACCAACCTTACATCATTTTCAACTGTCTGTTTTTGTAGCATTGAATTGCCCAGCCTTTTGAGAGGGATACTGTGGAAGCTACCATGAAAAAGATTGAGTCTTAAATGCATTGATGCTGTGACCATGTCTATGTAACTGGTTATCTTACACTTAAAGGTTTCTTCAATAAAAACTCATTATTTCTTTCCCTCTCTTTTCTGTCACCACATGTCTTCCTTTTCTGCCTCCTCCATCTTTCCCCCTATCTTTTGCTGAAGTCCTACAATTCCTCTTGAGGAAGTGGCAGCAACTGTGGCTACAGGGCCTAAAAATACCTCCCCCTGACAGGGTTCTGTAACGCACCTTTCTGCCAGCCTCCTGATGTATTAGAGCCCACTCTCTGGTTCATCTTTTGTCACTCTTATTTCTCATTTTTGAGTTATGTCAAACTAACCTAGCTGTGAGAAAACCCTAATACTGCACTTAAAACCCATACCTCCCAACCAAAAGTCACACATTAGAGTCACATTCAATAAAACTTTAATCTACCTGTCGTACTTCAGTGGATCAAACAAAATTGCCTTTTTTTCTTTCTTGTCATGGCCAAAATTTGTCTCAATTCATTTGTAAATCTTCGTAGTGAGGATCTTACTCCAACGTTAAGAGAATTATTCATATTTTAATATTAAACTAAAACACCCCAAAAGTCAAGATGCTAGAAAATGGAAACAATTTCCTTTTAAACAAATGTCATTTGGAAGGTATGCCTGTCTGGATATGGTCTCAGGTTTTACGACACATGTAATTTCCTGCATCGACAAATAGCATTGATTTGAGTTGCATTGAAGTCACCATTCAATTGCATTTCTTTCAGAGGGCAATCAGGCATCACTCGCACTATTGATTTAAAAGAAGTCCTGGTTTAGGGGAAGAAAAAGAATCAAGCCTTTGCTTCTAAAGCCACTTTGATATTTTCTCTTGTCTATTTGCTCAACAGATCCACATACCTTTTGCTAAATAGATGAATATAGGTGCCTTGCTAAATTATTAATGTAGATGTGATGAAACTAAGTGTAAACTTAATGTGATTTAATCTTTTTTGGGCAGCCACTAATCTTTTATTTATTTATTTATTTATTCATTTATTTATTTATTTTGCCTTGGTATTTTTAGATGGGCTCTTTTATGCTGTCAGATTTTGTAACAATGTTTTATGCATTAAGCAAGATCAGTTGGAGCACAAAAAAACAATAATTCATGTAAGGTGTTATATTTGTCACTCACCTTTTTGAGTAAACTTTAGCAGGAGATATATGCAGAGTCTGTACCTGAGGGGTGTTGGTGGCGCTATTGGTGGTTGCGTGCGGGGGGTGTGTGTGTGTGTGTGTGTGTGTGTGTATGAGTCGTGTGGGGCGATGAGGGGGAGGATGTTGTTCTTCAGAGGGCTCCCTAATGAGCCATTGTAATCAATGCCAAAGGAGATGGCTTTGATGGATGCCTTTGTGAAAACAATGTGCCATGATGACCTCTGTCTAAAGAAACCACAAAGCAGCAACTTCAAACATGAAAAGTGACCTTCAGCAGGTTGTTGCCAACATGCAGGTGTCCATACGACTTGCTATTTGTGTACTCAAGAAAAGATTTAAACTCTTCATGTAATTGTAAGGAATGTTGGTCTGTGATTTATTTCTTAAACTCACATCCTTCAGTATTGTCAAATGATGCTCTCTGTAAAAGGAAAATTGTGGGTCTGCAATATACTTCCCAACCAACATATGTTTTGCACCAAGATGTCTACATCAAGCAGATCTTCAAATGAAAATACAAAACATGTCAAAAACACATGTATTTTTGTCATGTCATGTTTTTTTGTCACGCATTGACAAAAAAAGAAACTATATAGCTGCTGTCAAATAGTTTTTTATCCTTCTCTGTATGTCAGTATATCAAAAAATAGAAAGTGTGTATGTGTAAGCGAGAGGAAGTTAAGCACCTTTTCTGGTAATGTGTGCATTTTTGTTGTTTTGTACAATGTGGGTAGACTGGCCCTACATGGTAAAAACCTGTCCCTTGTCCTGAGGATTGGTCCAGTCCAAGGACAAGTAAATACCTGGGACTGCAAATAGCATGTTGTTTCTATTTGCTTCGTATAAAATGTCTTGACTATTGGCTGTTGAGAAACAATTGCTTCCTGGAAGTGTGGACTGCTGTTGAGGTTTAAAATTGTACCCAACGATTAACATTTGTCCTGTGACGCATCTGTCCGTGACGTACCAGTTAGACGCTGTGAAGCTTACTGGAAATAGCCTGCACTGTAAACAACCATCCTCCACTGCGATGAGACAAGTGCCAAACTGAACGAGGCAGCTATTAATGTTAATTTAATATTTGGAAGAACGGCCAACTGAACTGAATGGCCATACTCACTTCCTATTCTATCACTGCTAAAACAACAGAAAGAAAACAGAGCACATTGTCGTTTACAATGTTTCCTGTTTGCTGGTTGGCTATGGATGTCTTAGATTTATCTAGAAATAATGGATTTTTGTAATTATAACATGTCACTTTAGCAGGTGCAACACAGAAAGCTCAATAGATAGACATAATCAAATACCATCACATTAAAAAATATGTGATACATGTATCTGTTGGTTAATGAAACTTTGTTCAACCTTTTTTTAATCCAGCCTTTCTTCGCTAGCTGCAATCTATTCTTTGCTATATTTATCTGACATTTCTGAGTATGGACTCAGCGCTTTGGGCAAAGTAAGTAAACAAACTCCATTGATTATGTTTCTTGGATTTGTCCCTCTTAGACTTCTGTTTGTAAAGGAGCAGGAAGACAAGGGGTGGGGAATTGTTGTACTGAACAAATTTCAGAATAAGTGCTTATGAGGACAGGCACAGTGGTTTATTTTATTTCAACAGAAGTTAGTAACTTCACTTTAACTTTGTTCCTAATGAAGTAGACTTTGTAACACTGTTTTTCATTTGTGAAATGCTTTGAAAGTCATGTTTTGCAGGTTCCTTAAAAACTTTCAAACCGGGGTCTGCAACCTGCAGCTCCAGAGCTGCCAGAGGCTCTTTGATGATTTCACAATGGCTCTTAACAGTTTATTAATTAAATATTGCTTTAAAAACATTTGAAGTTTTTTCATGGAACAGCTGCATTGAATTTCCACAACAAAATGAAACTAAATATACTTTTATATCTACTTTTCTTGTTATTAGGTTATCAAGTATGTGCTATTTATTGTTTTTTTTTATTATTATTATCTCACAGATTGTTTTACAAATGTCAACATCCCATAGAAGAAAATTTGTCCGTCATCTTTGTGGAAAAGTCCTTATTGTAAAATAATCAAATAGAAAGTCACAAAGGTCACATAAATAACAATATATATATATTTTTTAAATAACACTTTGTCTATTTTCAACAGCTTAAATAACATTTGGAGCTCTACGCAACATACTTAGCAGGAAAGAGGGTAAAAAAACGTCTCTTTGGATTGTAAAGGTTGCAGACCCCTGCTCTAGAAAGAATGATGTCATCATGCAGTTGTATTTCCATGACTCATTTTTAAACTCAGCAATAATCTAATAAACTGACCTTAAAGTTGCTTCTCCATTGTCAATTCTCACCCCAAGTGGTTAAAGTCTGGCTCAGTTCTACCCCAGTTTGAAATATCTGCATTGAGGCCTGTTCCTCTTTACTGTGGAAGTGATTTTGGGCTGTGAGGGCACAGGAGCTGTGGTTGACTCTGATGATGTTTACAGCAACACTCTTCACTCTCGTAGATGTGGTTTGGATAGACTCAGTTAAACATATTATTTACTTTGTGTTACAGAAATGAATTACTGGTCCAAACATTATGGAAACAATTCAGAGTAGCTGATTATTTTTTGCAATACCTATAAATATATCTATATTTTCTAACATCTTTTGGAGTTAGGTAATGCAATCACAAGATGTAAAGCAATATTCAATATCTCATTTAGTGAAGTGAGTACAAAAAAATGGAGAATAGCCAGGCAGAGCCATGCTCTGATATGGACCACATTGGCATCCATCGGTGTTCTACCACCCCAACTCTCCCTCTCACTCCCCCTATACGTACACAACAATGGATCTGAATGTCAACAGTCCCTTAAGCAAAAACTCACTTCCCGCTCAACCCACCTTCTACAACATTGTTGAAGGTTGGGCCAGTAGGGTGGTTCGCCCAGGGTGCCAAACAGGCTGGCCAGAGTGGACTGGGGAAGAATCAGCTAATGCCACTCTAGTGGAGGAGCAGCTTAAGCCTCCTCATGAAGAAAGTCAAGGTAGATCAAGGCAAGTTTATTTGTGTAGCAAATTATACAACAATAACTCAAAGTTCTTTACTTGATGAAAACATAAAAAGAGTATATTGCAGTGGTTAATATGCCACTGCAATGTTACCACTGAGAATAATGCAGTGCTATTTACCACTCCAATTTAATGAACTTTGGTCTAATGTAATGGACCAAAGTCCAATTTAATGGACTCAATTTAATGATGTTTCAGTTGATATTATGAAAAGTCAAAAGCAACTCTGAAGAAATGAGTTAAGAAAATAACCAAGGCTTTCAACTTTTCAGCAATTATTTGGAAGTTTGTTCCAGATTAGAAGATAACTGAATTCTGCTTCTCCATCTGTGGTTCTGATTCTGGGGATGCAGAGTAGTCTTGAACCAGAATTATGCCAAACAAAGCTTTTTCAATAGCCTTGCCATAAGAAAGATTTGAGAATTTTCTAGTGAACTGTTTGCTTGCTTATTCATAGGAATTAGTGACTTATTAGATACTTTATTAGGGTGTAAATCAGAGGATGCAGTTGTGGGTCAGTTGGCAGCAGACTATACAGTTCTTCTGACCCAATTATCCTACAGTTGTGTCTACACACTATTCCCTGCGGATTGTCCCTGTAATTATTCTGAATGCCCTGATACAATTATGCCTAGCCCTTAATAAATAATCTTCTCCATGGTGACAATTCAGTTTTGTGCTAAGTAAACAGGCTTTCTTCAACTTGCTCCAAGCAGGAAGAAGAAGAAATGAGGATTTGTTTGACTTTTGCTCTTTCTTGACCCTTCAGATCAACTACACCCTTGTGGTCCAAGACCTCCTGACTTGCATTTTAAGGCCTGTGTAAAAATATGAAAAATTAGAAAACAGAACAAAATCAAACACCAGCAGGTTATGTACCCTCAGGCATGAGAGACAAAAAGAGAGAAAGACAATTTATTACACTTTGTTGAGTTTGGAAAACTTTCACAATTTTTGTGATTTAAATAAAGGTGAAAACTTTAGGACAAAAACTTCCAGCGCAAAGTAATTTATTCTGATGCTCCTCTTTTATAATTCTGCAGTTGAACTAATTCTTTTAAATCTAACGATAAGCTTTTTTTTTAAAGGTGGATGGGATGAAAACTTCCAGAATGAAGTACTGTATTCTGACCTATAGGTTTAGAGTAAAGACAAGTGGACAGCTATTTGTTTTCTTTCTGTAATCAAGAGAAAGAAAAAATAATTTTATGGAAAGAAAAAAATAAAAATAACCAGCAAACACCATTAAGATGACAGTACACCAGATTGTATAAAAGACATAATGAATTAGTATGTTTAAAAAAGTACTAATTGTTTGGTCATCATATAGAATTAGCTCCTCTAAGTGACCAACAAATTCAGAAGCAAAACTAGGCGGCATTATTGTTTGGAAGCTCTCTTTAATGTAAGATTTCAATTGGTACAAAGTTCTTAATATGAAAGTCTACAAAACATGATATTGTCTATATGGGATTTCAACTTGTCCGCCTTCTCCTTTAAATACTTTTAGATTTCTGAGATTATACCCCCTTTATTTGGTTGAATCTGCAACCATCATCCACTTGAATTCTGATTGGTGAGATTGTTTATGTGTGACTAGTTCATTTGTTAATAATTCTATGTATTTAAATTTTTTTATTTTAACACAAAATGTCCAAAGTTTTGTCATGAACTCGATGAAGGCCAAATGTGTTGGTATGCCTATAAAGTTGTCTCTTAGCACTTCAGGTGTTGCTGGAAGCAACAGACACATCCTGAAATTTGCTGACGACACATTAATTGTTAGTCTGTTGCAGTATATGGAGACTGAATACGACCCTGTTGCTGATGACTTTGTTCAGTGGTGCGTTCAAATGAGTTTAAAACTAAACATAACAAAACTGAAGGATATGAACAATCACCTCCGTAAAGCACCTCGGCTCCCATCCCCAATATTTATAAACACAACAGAAATTGACTTAGTTGCAAGCTATAAACACTTGGGAACAATAATTGACGTTAGGCTGGTATTTAATATGAACACTGATCAAATAGTTGTTGGTTGAGTTTTATTTGTGAATGTATGTTAAAAGAGGCAACAGAGACTGTGCTATCTAGGAAAGCTAAATATTTTTAGTGTAACAGAAAGACTGTGAGCCTTTTTTATAAGTCTTTTATTGAATTGGCCTTGGCTTTTCTGCATGTTTTGGAAACTTATTTTTCCAGAATAAAAACTGCCTAAACAAAATTGGAAGAAGATAATTGGGACAGCCCAAACTCGCCTTAATGACATTTTTATTTGTTATATTGCTCAGAAAGTAAGGCTCTTTCTAGATTACACTTTAAATTTGAAGTTCCAGCTTAAGTGCCAAGATTAAAAGCAACAGATAGAAAAATTCCTTTATACCCAAAACAATTAGGTCCCTAAGAATGTGAATTATAATTCTGTTTTATATAGTTATGAATTGGTTCCTGTATGTTTTGTTTTAAACATTGTCTATGTATTTTTATTTTGTTTTGCATGTTTGAAATTCCTGGCTGCAACACAAATTTTAAAGGAACTGAACTGAAATGGAGTCTTCACCTCAGGAGATGTTTGACCCTCTGCATTCACCTTGTAAGTTGAAGTAAAGTCAGAAACGTTTTGAATTTCAGTATATGAACCATTTACATATACGGAGCTGTGTGTGTAAATTCACATGTGCTGGCTGTACTCTTGCAAAGACTGGAATTCGTACCTTCACAATAATTTATGTCACTAAACCATTTCACATGTGACATTGAAGAGAAGCCATTACATTACCGAGGCTGTGATCCTACTCATCTACCATTATGCAGTCTTAATGTGAAGCTTACCACAATTTAATGGACTCCGTGCTGTGCCCAAGCAATTATTTTACAGTGAATGATATATGATATAATAGAAGAATTTGACAAGAAACTTAAGTGGAAAATGGAAACAGACCGCACAAAATGGCAAGAATATACTTTATTTTGATATTTTAAAAAGTGAACATAGGTAAGTGTTGGTTGAGTTTTACTTGTGAATGTGTGTATATTTTTGAAGTTTCTCCTTCATTTTGCTTTTCTTTAAGCATCAAATGTCTAAACTAATATTATTCATTTCAAAGTAACAACATGGTGCAACAGACTTTAGTTGTCATGTTTTATGATCTTTTAAAACTTGTCCCTCAGATGTCATGTTCAGTTAAACAAGATAATCTATGCATTTTTTTCTTTATTGGACATCAGCGGGACCATAGCGATATACATCACACAAGATAATGAGGCACATTGTTAGATGCATCTTCCCATGCAGGATATTTTTCATAGTCATGATAATGACTAGTTTTCAACCAGACAGCAGATCTCCAAAGCATTCAGATATGGTGAAAGGAACTCAGCAGGGATTCAAACATCAATGTTAGTCATCCTCTTAAATACAAACATGTCTGTTTACTGAAGTGTATTTAGGTTTTCTAAATCTGAAAACAAACGTCATAACTATGGAGTACAACAGATTTCAAAGGTCTGCTATTTGGATAGAGATCATTCAGAAATAAATAAAACACAGATGAGAAACATAGGCATGAATTGCAATCATGAGCAAATATTCTTTGATTGCTTTGTGTTGCTTTAACACTTGCCTACCGTCTATCTTTGGTGGGTCACTGTGTTGAACTTCATAAAACTTTAAACACATTGCAAAGTGTTTGTTGCAGACATGAATCATCCCTTCTAAAATAATAAAATAAGGTATGTTGTTTTTATACAATTGTGGAATTTCTAAAACACTTTTATGCATTTCATAATTTTTCTCCCAACAGATCTGCCTGTGCTTTGCCACATGAAGCACAGCACCACAAAACACTTAAATTTACTGTTGGACTGAATTTATAAACAGGTGGACTGATAAAACAAACAACAACAAAAACATGCAATCAACATTGTAGTAATTGTAGAAAGAATGCATTTGAATCAAAATCTTTTTAATGGTTTGTTTTCTATTTAGACTGCATGCTGTATAAATTGATTTTGTTTAGATTGTCTTATGGTATACAAGAAAAAAATCTTTTGGTAGAAAAGTGAGAAAAGAGGATCAATTTTGTGGGCAAGGTTTAAGTAGGCAATCAATGGAAAGAATATGTGAGATAAGTTTTAAAAATGATTAGTGTGACAAAATTGATAAAACCTTTTTTTTTTTATCAAACATGACATCCTGCTGCATGGATTGTTCAGCAGATTTCTATATACAGTCATTAAAGAATCTGTAAAAACTGTTGTTTTACAGTTTTGTGTCTTCACTTTCCCTTGTTTCTGAAATGTTAATTCTGTAATATTTGTGTAGTCAAAATTAGGTAAGATTATTCCTTATTTCCATATATAAAAACATGGAAAACTACAGAAATAAAGTATAAAAGTATTGAGACTCTGAGTATCTAAATAGTGGAAGGCCCAAAGTCTAAAAGCATGTTTTAACATGGTCTGTTTTCTGATTAGTTAAAAAGCTTGAAGCTAAATATTCTTTTAAAGAAAAATGTCCCTTATATATTGCATTTTATTGTTGTGTTTTTTCGGTGACAAATACAATACGTCTCCTAGAATATGTATTGTAGGAAGCAGAGGAACATAAAGAAGGTTCTGTTTAAGAACAAATAGAAAAGGTTTCATGCGATGTCATTAAAGGGAGAGATATAGGTTTGATGGCATGTTCATATTAAAGATACACATTCAGTGCTTAACTTCTTAATGTTCAGCTTTAAATGGTTTTACATGGTTAGAACTAAAGTCAGTCAGCTTCATAATCAGTTTAGGATATTCTCCTGCTGTGTGGAAACTCTTGTGTTGCAGTATTTTTTTATTTTTTATTTTTTTTGCATATCAAGCATATTGTTTTCTTCTGTTAAAAATGACCTAAATTATTCTCTTTGGCCCAGAAACTTAAAACTCAAAACACCAACTCCACATTACCACAGATTTTATTTTTTGAATAGTTTGACACATCCACTGCAACATTTTAATAGAAGGGTGTCCAGAAAAGGCACAAAAGATCAACAGATCAGAGATTGTGTGAGCATAGCAGTAAAGCTTCTGAAGCTTGATTCAAGTAAGCAAGTTTGTGGCCTCCGAAAAAGTTACTGTTTCATATTGCTGACCTGTATGCTGCTCTCTAGTTCTCACTGAAAAACATTATGAATACATTCACTTTCATGTACCCTCATCTGCTATTCTCAATGTGTTGCACACACAAAAAAAAAACAGATTTTCACACAATATGTCATACATAATGTTCTTCCTGCACTGTACTGTGAACAGGCACTCCCCTTGCTCCCCCCGGTGTATTCATCCTGTAAGATGGCATGGCCAGTAAAATATCTCTGCATCTGAAGAACATAAAAATGTTTGCCCAACTTCTATAATGTTCACACGTAAAAACAGTTTAGATAAAAAAGCAGTCTTATCCAAAAGTCAAACTGGCCAAAGTACTTTAGTTTGAATGCAAACTAAATCCATTATTTTTGTTTCTATGATTTTCAAAATTGTTGATTAGATGTTTTCAGTGGAATAGACCACCTTCTGTTTAGCATAAACAAGATGGAGGAAATGATTTAATTAAATTGACCTTACACCATAAAAAGCTGCATAGCTATAAAATTTTAAGTGTGATGACAAATGCAAAAAGCAGGCATATGGTCTAACAAGAAAACATAAAACATTTATTTTTCAAAGATCTTTGGATTATTGTTTACCAATACTGGAATGCCTTTAGATTTGTCACATATTTCAGTTTGGGTTATCATTCTTCTTTGATTATTATCAAGCTCTTTATCTATATACTATTAGATTAACATCAGCTAGATGTTGACCCCTCAAAAGAGAAGGTCACAAGCTAAACAAACATGAAAGGCAGAGATAAATGTCTTGGTTTAGAATTGCTATTCCAAGGTTATAGCAGTTGAGCATTTCAATTAGTTTGTCTGGGAGCAAATTTAAGCAAAAGGAGTGAAAGGTATTTAACAGCGAGAATGGAACTGTCACTATAGATTAAAATAAAAACAATATAGGACAACAAGTCTCAAATGCTACTTTAAAGGAGACGAGCCCCTGTTTATGATTTGGTAATCAAATAGTGGGTTCAATATGGACTGTAGAAAAAAATAATTATATTCCTGGGATACATTTGAATGTCAATAAGATTTTGTCTTGGTAAAATGATCGGTTTCCTTTGTTGCATGGTTTTATGATATTCCTCATATTATTGTGTACTTTAGTTTATGCACATCAGGTTTTTCTACCTCCTGTTTTCACAGATTCAGTATATGCTATTGACATTAGTTGCCTTTTTTGTTGCTTATCATATTTCTACTCTAATTTGATAACTAAGATAAGATTTAGCATTAAAATAAGGGGGATTAAAAACCTTTACCAAATCAAATATATTGGGATGAACTAGTGATTATAACAAAGGTTGCAACTCTTCGGCTCCTTCTGCCCATTAGTACAGGATTCACCATGATGGACCTTGTCAGGGCTATGTGGAGGTGGAATTTCACCAATTGACAGATGCTTCCTTTTTAGCTGGACACAGTTTTTTGGGGGGAAATGTGAAAAAAGAATATTTTGCAAGAATGGCTGCAGATTGCATACAATTGCAAGCATGTTTTTCCATCATGAAGACATTGAGAATTTGAGACTCTGACACTTAGCAATTGTTAATAAACTTGTTGACCTAACGGTGTATTTACAAGATTAGTCTATTGTGTCCAGAAATCTGGCTCATTTTTAAAATATATATATAGAAATAAACCAACCTTCTTGCTGTGTAGAAGTGGTGTAAGCCATGATAAAAATCTAATTAAAAGATATATTTAAAGGTTTTCCTAAAATATGATAGTTTTTCCAAGTAAAAAATCTCTTTCACTTACATGCTATCATTTTTTATGTTTTAAGCGTATCTAGGGTGTTGCTTTGATTCTTTCATGCATGTTTGAGGAATACTTGAATCTACTGTGGCAGCCATTCAAAGTACCAAAATGCTTCCTCTCACAAAATGGCACCTATTTCCACAAATCTCCTTCTTGAAGGTGGAGTCTCCAGCTGATCTTTTCCTTAAGAAGTCAAAAATATTTTAAGGCATGTTTGATATATACAGCCTTTATTATAATCACTTAGGGTAACATAGGTACTTGTTGGTGATGCAAAATAGCCCAGAATACACAGTACCACTCCTTTGATGAACTTTGATGATCAAAATCTAGAATCTTGGTCTGATACATGTGGAAATAATAGTTGGAAGTAAAATACACATTTAGAAGAGGTACTCTGACAGTTTACACCAAATACTGAAAAATATATACTTAATAGAGGTCTGGAGATCTAAACATATGGTCATCAAACAAAAACCTTACAGTTTTTTTATTTTATTTTTGTTTTCTTGTGTAAATTCAACTTTATTAATCAGTCTTCTTTGGTTTGTGTAATAAATATTCATCAAAAAGAGCCGATGACTTCAACCATACAGTGTTGATGGACTTTTGAAAACCAAAGGTATTTTGTTAATTTCCTGAAAAGCTATATTTCAATGATGAAATATAGCTTTTATCTCACAATAAACAGTCTCTGATGTTCAGTCAAAATGAAGTTATAGATTCTATATCTTTTATACCAGTTTACAGACCTCCCAGGAGCAAGTGAAGTTGACAATATTAGAGTCACAGGAGTACAAATATTTTAACATTTTTGTCAAGAATAACGTTTTGTCATTAAGTATTTTTTTCTAGCCTTTAAAATGCTCCACATCTGTGACGTAACAATCTCATTTTCGATTTGACGTGAAACTAAATACAACACGTGTCATACATGTCCAAAGAAATAAGTGGGCTACTCCACAGATTCATTTATTATTAAATGCATTTATTATTATTGCCATAATAACAGGAAAGATTTTTTAGAGCTTCAACACTACATGTATAATTAAAGTTGTGCTTAGGCAAGCTTTGGTTTTGCTTTTGACAGGTTCCATTGCAGTGTCACTAAATTCAATTGAAAATCATTCCATCCAGATGGCAAATAGATTGGTCTTCTATGAATCTCCTAATCTTACTCTGGAGAGTGGAGTGTATCTGAGTTAAAAACCTAATGCAGTTATTAAGTAGTGAAAATTACCACCCCCTATCAGCCAGTACAACAGTAGCTCACTGAATCACTAACTAACTGGGAAGTCACATTGATTTGTTGGGTTTGTTTCCCTGCTGCTTGATAAGTGGGTGTTATGGCAGGTGGTGCTTGGTCTTTTGTGTCGATAAAAAATCTCACCAGTAATAATTCATTTGCCACTCATATCAACAGAAAATACTCATCATTTGAAAGTATGGCATATTACACAAATGACTGCATACCATACACAAAACATATTTAACAAAAGGGTTTTCCTTTGTTGCTGCTATTACAAGGTTTTTCATTAAAATCTGAAGGAATCTATAAAATTCATTTTTTGACCCCAAGATACAAGTGACAAGAGCAAATTGAAGTCAATTTGGGTACCTAAGATTTTCTCTAAAGCTGTCACACTTGAAAAACAAATATCCGCCGTAGCCATGAAAGTCTTCAATACGAGGTGAATAGGTCTCTTTCATTTGTGTCACAGGGTAAAAATTAGACCACAGAGTGGTTATTAATTTCCATCCTGTATCCAGTGCCCTTGTTTGTTCGAAAAAGACAACGATCGCCTGCATACATGGTATCTCTAGCCTCCCCCGTCCTTCTGCTGCTCTCCTTTTTTTTCCATTCTGCTCTATTTAATATCACTGAGCCCTTACTCTCCAGGCCTTGATCCAATCCTCATTCCTGAGATGTTGTGGTGTCTGTGACACCATCAGCCATGTGCGAAGGGTCATTAGCACAGCCGTCATTAAATAAATGAAATCAATCTCAAAAACAGCTGGCTCCTGGGGAGGGAGGGGATTTGGGAATATACGGGGAGGTTCAGGCAGAGAATATTGATGATGATGCTTCTGTGATGTGAGTATGTGTCCTATGCATGAATATGGATATGTGTGTGTGTCTTTGTATCTGTTTGTGTGTATTGGAGGGTCTGATATCATGAGTTTTAGATTGTTCTCAATCTTGGCCACAGTAATTATAATGTAAATGGAACAACAGCGTGAGGTGTGTGTGTGGTAATTAACCCCAGGCAGCTGAGAAATGGGTGTAATGAGGAGAGCAGGACATTGAATCTGTTCAATCAATCCTTACTCTCTCCTCTGGAGCATTTAAATGTATCCGTGACCTTGTAATGGTTAACTGCGACATACATTTGAACCCATTTAGCACATCACCGTCACTTCATTTATTTTTTTCTAAGCAGTTTTACTCATATTGAAGGGGACTCTAAAAGTTTGTTTTGACTTTGTGCTAATTTTCTTTTTTTTAATCGTACAGTGTATCAAAAATGCATTAATGTGGTCAGTCACTGGAGCTCATATATATGTCACATAAGCAGAAAAAACTAATGAAGCCTTAAAAATGTTGTTATATGATTAACATGAAAATGGAATATTAATTTAAAACATGAGGGTAATAGAGTGAATCATACATTAGAGGCCAATGAATGAATGCCATTACACAAATAGTATTACCAACTCAACTAAGCAGCAATAAAAATGTTGGCACTTTTATTGCCCTGAATTAAATGACAATCTTCAGTATAATTATCAAATGTTCTATAAATTACATTGATATTCTAGTATATCACGACACTGCTGGGATTATTTTGGAAATTACAGTGGACAGGAGAGCAATTTGTTACAGTTTACAAGAACGTCACTTCCTTATAAAGGAGCTTATCTGAAGTATGAAGGAACACGCAGCACCCTGGTGGTTTTTAATTAGGATTATTTTAAATCTTGTCTTTAGTTTTCACTACTAATCAATAACTAATTGATTAGTTTTCAATAACTAATCAGAACATATATTTCAACAAATTAAACTCAATTTATTTAGTTAGTTCACCTTAACAACACATATTGCCTCATTGCAAATTAAAATGTATTAGTACTATAACAAATTCTAGAGATAGCTGAATAATAAATTCTGAAAAACTGTAAACATAAATAAGAATTTAAGTTTGATGAGATTTGTTATGTATGCAAAGATAAAACACTGTGTTTGGAACAGTATCAAATACTGAAATACATATATCACATGTTAAAAAAATAACATGTGACACATGTAAATTATTTTACAACTTAGAATTTATTTCACTTTTTGCAAACTCCAAAATGTTAGCTCAGATGTAAGAAATATAACAGCAAACAACTGTTTCCATAAATGATCTAAAAACACAGTGGTCACTGATCAAGATAAAAGGTACACCATGAACAGGTTGCCAGTCCATCACAATGCAACACAAATGACAACATGCGTATCTCAGGGAAATGCAAGCTTGATATAGAACAATTTTAATTCAGGACCCAGCAAGTTAACAACTATGACGCCTCATCAGAGGGAATGATACGATGAAACAACAACAAAATCCGTCACACCATAAATTACAAAAACAAAACGTATATAGAATGTTTTAAACCAAATTTTACAATGCTTCTTTGTCACATAATTTTGGGCTATCTTAGGCTCAGATTAAATTTGTCATGGTTACTTGAATATTAGACTTTTAAAAATATTGACAGCATTTATTTTAAAAAAGGAAAGGACTTATTGATATCAAATACAGGTATCACTTTTGCAAGAGCATTATGGGGCAAGACTGTCAGGATCCTGCATTGTTTTGAGTTATTTTTAAGGTTTGATTATTCTGTGTTCCTTAGTCTCTTTCTTTGATTAGATCAGACTAATTTCTGTATTACTTTAGTGCAGTCCTTCTTAGTGTTTCTAGTTATGTTCATTTTGTGTCTCTTGTTATCCCTTGTTACTCTAGTTTAACTATGTTTCTTGTGTCTGTTTTGTTAGATTAATTTCCAAGTCCCCACTGTGTTTTTTCCTCTTTCTCTCTCCTCAACCTGCTTTCTGCTCTCTTCCCACACCTGTAACTTGTTAGCTCATTAGACCAGGTCTTTTGTTCAGCATTCAAACCCCCAGTACTTAAGCACCTCATTTTTAGTCACTCCTTGTTGCATCGTCCTGTTGTTATTTTTCTTCCCTGCGGTCCCTGCTGGCTTTTCCTTTGGATATATGGTTTTTGTTCTGCTCCGGCTCCCTCTGATTTTTGTCAGTTTGTCCATCATTTTTTCATTAAACATATTTTCATTTACCTGACATCTCTACCTTTCTGCATTTTGGTTCACCATCAAAACACACATCATGACAAAGGCAGGCTGCAGCCCAAAAAACACACTTTCAAAACATTCTACATGTAACAATTAGGACATCCCAAGCAAAAACAACAACAACAACAACAACAAAAGATTATGCATCAAGATAAAACTTGTATGTAGAACCAAAAATAAAAGATCATTAAATTTAGCAAAAGCTTCTAACTAGATGTGAATGCTTTTGAGTTGCAGGAAGAAATTTAAAGTAAAGAACTTCCAGAGATAATTTAGAGTTTTATCTTTTAGACCTCAAAATGGCACAACAGACTCACCAGATATAAAATTGCATTAGAACAAAGCTGTGTACAAACAAGAAGTCTCATTAAGCTATTAATGTGAGTTCCCTTGGTGCATTTTTAGTTAATTCTTTGAAGTTACTCACAAAGGGGAGAGTAGTCAGAATTTTTATTCAAGTAAGAGTAGAAATACTTCATTATAATACAACCCAATAAAAGTAAAAAGGATGGTGCCATAAAACTACTCCTCAAAGTATATTGTTTCCAAAAGGTTACTCAGGTAAATGTCACTCATTACTACCTGTCTGGATGTGGGCTTATAGGTATATTGGAAGCAGATGAATGATTGCCCCATAAATGAGATAAGCTAATGTTGAGTTAAAACCAAACATAATTTTAGGTTCTTATACCATAGGTATGTCAGAGTGATCAAATTTCAAAAATAATTTGTGACCAAAGTTGTACCCTTTTCAGATATAAGTCTGTTAGGGCTTAAATAATGTCCACAAGATTAGTCAGGGTTGTTGAGATTGGCTTGTCTATGATGTAGGCCAGAGAGAAATTCAGGGTCATATTGGGGCCTGGCTGCTTTTCAAAGGTCATGGGTGTGAGCCACATCATTCAGCACTGTGTGGAGGCGGTGGCACATTAATCAGTTTAGTAACATAATCTGTCACAAATGGAAGAGCATATAACTGTGAGGCTCACAAGTAAAGGCGCCATTGGAAATGCCAATCAGCTCAATGTTCTCTCATATAACGAGGCCAACCTGCCAAATTGCAAGGCTCATTCACACAGTGTGAATGCATCAGAATAATTGGGAATTCTGACTTGAAACCTATTATTTGCAGGATGGGTAATGTTCTGATTGAATAGATTGCGTTGATAATGTAGAACATCTGATAGCAGCCCCGCAGATCATTTATTAGGACAATTTCAGTGTAGTTCTGTGCATGGGAGATGAGGATCAGAAATGAAATCAGTCCATTTTGGGCTTTACACATATGCAAAGTTATGTGCAATATCCAAGTGTCACTACAGTTTTCCTGATAGAAGTTTGATTTTCACATTGCAAGGTCTTCATATAATATAAAACGCAGAGGGTGTTGCTTATTTTTTTAGGGTAAGCAGTCAGTTGACTAAAAGCACTGACAGGTAATAACCAACGAGGCTCATTACAATTTTTCCTGTGCTTTTTATTTATGACAAAATTACCACAACACAGACAGTGCATTCAGAAAGTATAAACAATGCTTCATTTTATGTCGCAGCCTAATTCCAAATTGTGTTAAAAATGAACTGTTGCCTGAGTCTCAGGTCAACAGCACTCTGGAGCAGGTTTGTTTATGGTGAACATTGCTGCATTCATCTTTTCTACTATCCTGACTAGTCTGCACTTATTGCTGCTACATCCCCACAGTATGATGCTGCCATCACCACGCTTCACATATGAGCCATGTTGAGTTTCCTTGAAAAGCTGGAGCTCTGACACAGGGAACCTGGCGGGTCCTACTCCCCCCAAGCCCTCAGTTTAGTCAGCCAGCCAGCTCTGAGAACACTTTGGGTTCAAATGACAATTTCTTGCTCTCTGTACCATTTAGCCAAACAGAAGTGGGAAAAAGGGCTTTTGTTTAACTTGACACTGCTTACATGGAACATGTTGCAAAAAGACTGAACTTCTATCATTGAGCACTTTAAAGTCCAGACCGAGAGAACTAGAGATAAATTATTTTAATTGGTACTGTTTATTTGTATAGCATTTTAATTGTGTAACTGCTTGTTGTTTTGTAACATTTGCTTCCTCTTGGCCAGGACTCCTATGAAAAAGAGACTTTTAATCTCAGTCTGACTTTTCTGGTTAAATAAAGGTTAAAAAAGGGTTAAAGTTGTTAGCAAAGACGAGTGAAGAAGAAAATAATTGAAATGAAAGAATTAAGTTATTTCTCACCAAGAAAGCAATACAGTTTTGTGCCCTTGTGGTTTAAATATACTATCCTGATTTATAAAACTGTTGACTTCCTCACAATGTGTATAGCCAAACCATAATGTTCTCTATCTGCAGGGTATTACAAGATTGCTGTCAAAAAATGTTTCCTGCGAAATAATATCTCTTAAAGAGTATGAGCAAACATTCATTTAAGCAACTTTTATAAATTCCTGTAAATAAACATGAGTTCAGAGTGATCAACAAACTATACTGTCCCATCCTTTTAAACTTTTAACTTCAGGCCAAATAAAAATTCATAATAATACTAAAAAGGGCCTAATTAATTAATTAATTAATATGGATTTGTCGCGCAGAAGCTTAAAATTTTAGAGAGCAAACACAGTAAAGTAGAAAATGTTTTTCATAATGTTTAAATGCACCATTCCAGTGATAGAGCAAACCAAAAATCTAATTTTAAAAGAACTTACAACACATCTTTAGCACATTGATAACCTAAGCAGTTTGTCTTTACATTGTTTAATGACATGGCCTGTTTCTTGTTTAAGTTGTGAGAAGGCAGATGAAGGAGGGATTGAAATCGAAGATCTTGATGTTGCTTTTTTCTGTTGCTGAGGATCATTGCCAGTGACAGGTATGGCTGTTCTAAGCGTGCACAACTTGAAACAGTTGCCACAGGCTACACACACCTCATCAGTCTCAACCTGTCCAAATCAGTTTCTGCATCAAGCTAGTTAAGTTCAGACATGTTATCAAACCCGCTGAGGAGAATAAAACATATTATTTGTGTTGAAGCTCCAAAAACGGTATTGCATTGCAGTTTCTTTTCAAAACATTTTTTCACAAGAAGGCAATTTCTCTAGTTTAGTGAGATACATTCAAGTTGACCCAGACTGGATATATAACATATTTTTTTATGATTCAAAATAAGTAAAATACAAATCAAATAGTATTAATTCAATATTTGTTTTTCAAGAAATCAAAGAAAGCTGCACAATTCAGTTTGGAAAAAAATGCATTACCAAGGTTCCTCTCGCAAATAAACAAAACACTCTTCAATTATGAGTCCATTAGACTAGTAAGTGTCAATCAACACTATTGAAGCCATTTGCCAGCTTATTGTAAGATATGAAAAAATAAAAAAACAGAAAACCCACTAGTCATTTGTGACTCTTGGAAGTGACAGAACTGAGTGATCCCAAACAGAGTTTTTAAAAATTTTTTATTGCTGTTGGTCTAATGTATTATTCTGGTCTTAAATGTTAAAATGTATCAACTATAAGCTTAAAATACAGAAAAAGGCTTGAAAACATTGGTATGTGTGTAATCATATATTGTATGTATGCCCCAAAATCAATGTTAAAATGCATTTAAGTTGTTTCTCTTTGCTTGTCCTATTTGCAAATATACAGCATATCTTCTTACGCATCCACTCGACCACCATACAAGGCCTTTTTGCCTCTTGTATTTATTTAGAGTAATTCTTGACATTATTTATTTAAGGAAAAGTCAGATCAATAAGCTAATCTAGTACTGGTTATACAGAATTTTGTACACAATCCTATTTTTGTTTAAGTATATGCTGATGGAATTTGATGCAATACGGAATCTTATACAATTGTTTTAAATAAATATGCTATTGGTTTACATTGTCTTTTCCTCTTGTCAGTCACATAATTTAAACAGAATCTCTAGATCATTTGAATAGAACAAGTGATCTATTGGTTGGTTTCTGAATTAGAAATTGTTTCTAAATCAAATTTCTAGAGGTTTCCCCTCATCTCTGCTTCCATTCTGCTTACCTCCCTAGATGTAAGAAGGGAGGTAAGTAGAATTTCTTCATTACCTGCTATCTTCTCCAACCGCATCTGCTAACCTGCAATCTTTTGGTTCTTTTAATTTTCCTCCAGCTCTCTCACTTGGTTTCTCCTTTAAACACTGCATTGTGACAAGAGCATCAACACACAGTAGACTAAAACTTTCTACTTACTGTTACATTGGAATGGCTCTGAGAGTTCCTCTTTTTCCGGGCTCTGTAATGAAATAATTTAGCAACCATGGCACAGAATGCGTGGCTTAACCTCTAGTAGTGCAGATCAGCACTTGCATACAGTTAATACAAAGGATGGAAAAGATGTTTGTTTTCTTACATATAATCATTTTTAAAATTTGTAAAATTAAAAGTTTGTGTAGTACATGGTAGTATTAAAACAAAAATTTCAGAACTTGAATTGTAACCACATTCTTGTTCAGAAAATCCTGAAGTTGTTTAGGAACAATTTTAAGAAAGCACTGGAAACCTTTAGAAGGATGTGAGCTCTTAGTGAATATGACTTTCTGGTGGCACCCTGCTATGCAGAGATTGAAGCTATTAGTGATTTAGATAATTTTTTAACAACTTATTCAGAGAGAGGGGGAAAGTATTGTAAAAATGAGTGTAACCAAACAATATAATTAAAATTATGTAATTAAATGTATGTCATCACGCATAAAAAATTTTTCTCTTGGCCATGCTTTATTTTTTCATATAAAAAATTAAACCACATCAACACATAAAATAATTTTTTGAGAGCATACCGTATATTGTTTTGTTTTTTTCTTGTAAATCACAGGTAGTTCACACACCTTGCTATTATTAAGTGCTTGTCCTCCAGCCACGATGGACTAAACTGCAGGAGGCTAACGTAAGAACTATATTTATTTCACAATACACTGCATAACCCACTCTGGTTCCAGGAGAAGGAAAAGGAGTTTCTGGAAGAAAACTCTGTGATGTTACAGGAAGTATATCAGCTCAGGACTGGGACCAACAAGCCCTCTTCACAGTGTAGGTACAACCCTAGCAGTAGTTCCACTTCCTATAAATTATTGTCTTGTAGTATGTTTGGGTAAAATAATTCTTAGATACTACAAGTGACACCCCAAACAATGATATGTAGTAGGTAAATGTGCTTGCATTGCATAACACTTTCAAAGTCCAACTAAATAGAAACAAAGAACATCACCAAATCTAAAAAGACATAATGGATCCTTTCAACAAGTTTTACACATTTTCTATATATCTTTAGCAGATGCTTTTAACCAAAGCAATTTTTAAATAAAGATATAAAAATACAGGTAACTTCCAAACAGAAACTAACATTTGCAAATATAAGTTACGTATAGATTTACGCCTAATGTGTCATACATATATTAAGAGTTAATAAAATGTTGGTCATATTTCTTATTTCAAAACTAGATTGTATATTGATTCAAGTACAGAGATAAACTCTAATTTTTAAAGACCCTAAAGAACAACACACAGATATAACCCAGAGCTGGGGAATGTAAACAAACGTTTCTGATAATTTCATTGAAAAACTACTGTCTTGGTCTTACAATGGAAAAAAAAAAAATGTCTCAATAAAAAATTACACATTTCTCTAAATACTGATCCAGAAACTTTGAAAAGTGACAAATTAATAAGGTATAAGTTCACTGACTAAAATGTTCAATCTTTTCATTAAAGCCTCATTTGGTGTTCCAAAAGAAAATGAGCTGGGTCATTCACGGCCTGTCTGGCAATTCAGATGAAAAAGAATAAGACAGGACATTCAACACTTGGAGAAAAGGTCTTTATAAATGTCTCAATTAAGAGAATAATACACTCATGGAATGTTTTATACCCTGATAAATCATCAGTTTGTTCAATACCTACCAGAAAGCAGTTTGTGATTAATTTACTTACCAATTTTGATATCACTTACAAAGGTTTTTGCATCACTAAATAAAAAGAAAAAAAATCACTGAACAAGTGAGATACATTAAGACCATTTAACTACATTTATTTACCAAAAACTCACATCGAAATCAGAAAATAACTTCACTTCATCTCCCTTCAAAGTGGGTATGAAACATCCCAGAGGAGACGGACTGATACATAGGAAGAGAAAAATGTTCCTACGCATACAGTAGCATTACATACCTGAGAAAATCAAGAAGGAATCAACCAAATCTGCATTTTTTTGGTGAATATTCCAAACAAATTGACATAACAAAACAATTAAAATCTAGTTAAACAAATGTTTTAATAAAAGGTCTGAATTAGGAGTGTGCCATGTGGAACAAATCTTATTCATGGATCTAGTCTATCTCTGTAAAGGGCTTAAAAATCAACTACTGTACTATTTTGCTATGTCATGAAAGAGGGTTAACTGATAAACCTTCCGACTTGCTCATACATGCATTTGCACAGTTAACAATAGTCACTCCAACATTGAAAGGTTTAAATTGTTTCACTGAAATTGTTCAGCGTTATGATTTTTTTTTTAAAGTGTGGATTGCTACCTTATAACACCTCACAGTATCAGTCATAAAATTAGTATCAGTACAAATCAGAATAGGCAGGTCAGGCCTTAAAAACATTGGTGGTCAGTCAGAAAACATACTGCTAGTTCTTGTCTTTGCTACCTACTACAGGCAAATTTGCCTTTCAAAAGGTAATGCATTTATACACCATAAAATTTATTTTTAGTCTCTTTTCTCGGAGCACATTGTATTGTTTTTTTGTTCTAGTTTTTTTTTTATTTTTTAGCCAGCATACTCAGAGAAGGGGATGTAAAGTTATCACTCAATTACTGTCTCATTTATTGCACTGTAACATGGAACCTGCTGAAAAATACATCTTTCATCATGGTTTTGTGGAAGAAAACATTATAAAGGAAACAGCTCAAGAAAGCTGTGTTTGTGGCTGCACTCAATCCATGTAAAATGCTATTTTTTAATATAATGTAAAATAGTCCACATAACATGAATACATATTTTTTTACAGTTTATATTTAAATATACATTAAATGGAGATTATGTAACAACTGTAGGTAAACATACCTGGCATGAAGAATGGACACAAGAGAATGGCTGCTCAGCATATTCCTTGGGAGAAAATGACCTCAGTTTTATAATGTTCAAACCGGATTGCTTCCTTCTGTGCAACTCCAAAGACTTTGCAGAAAACACAAACCCAGCCTTTCTGATCAGTTTTGTAACTTTGTTAGTATCCCTGCCTCTAGCACTGCTGCACCAGTAAATTGCAGGGAAGAATATTGCACTCGCCTCAACAGAATAAAAAATTTAGCAACACCTTGGTGTACATATTAAAGGCCCTAAGCTCCCTCTATTGCAATGAGTTCAGGAGATAGGAGCTAAATGGAAAGTACCAAACACTGAGGCAATATGTGAAAACAAAAGTAACTTTAATCAAACTTTTGTGGATTAATGGGGGAAAAAAAAGGAAAAATCAGCCACAACATCCAAGCAAACAAAGGGCTAAAATCCCAAGAACAAACTCTGCAACCAAAAGAAGGTTGTGGTTCCAATCTGTTGAAACAGAAATGGAACCACAGAGAAGGATGTAGCTCAGCAACTGAACTCTCCAGTAGATGGAGATAAATTTTTTGTAGGTATTTCAGGAACACAGAAGATGAAAATATGGGTAAAAGCATGTTTTGCAAACAGCTCGAAGAACAGATTTTGTTGAGGGTTAGAGTATGCGACTGTCTTTGGACACAACCATCTTAAAAGCTACCCACTGTTTTACATATTTCTAAACCATACATGTTTCCAGTTTATAGATTATAGTATTTCACATATATTAAATTCTTAATTAAAAAAAAATCATTTTTATTCCTAAGACTGCATTTGTTGACAATTGTGCATCTTTTAGGCAGGCACTTCATATACGCATATTACTAATATATGCTGTTTCATTGGCATACTTCTGCTGATACGAGAGCAGGCAGAACAAAAGGATCAGTCTATTGCTCCTGGGTTTTACGACTCAGTTTTACAGCTCTGTTGAAAGTAATGCACAAGTGCAAAATATGACGTCAAAAATCTGCTTGTTTAGAGCCCTGTCCAGTTGTGCGTCACATAGCTATATCTTGCAGATTTTTGAAGGATCTAATGAGTGAGATTATGAGTTGAGGCAGAAGCCGAGCACAAAGTTGCAGTTCAACTAAAAACTCAATCAGACCAGCTCACAACAGTCTAGCTTTTGAAGACTGCTCAATCCTTTCAAGATAAGCTGGCAACTCATGAAGGCCATACTTTGAAGCAGTGTGGCCCAAAGGCTTTCATCTTCACCTGACTAGTGATTTATCATTGCCTTGCAGACCAGAAAGCAGAACCCCTCCCACAAGGTTTCAAAGAAAACAGAGAAATTTGTTGATTTGGAGGATACAGCCACACATTTACGGATATAGCATGACTAATGTTTTTGTTTTCTCTCCTACAATAACTACATGTGACATTTGAAAAATTCAGACTTCTACAAACAGTGACATGTAGAGATCAGAGTGGAAGGCAGTTTCTTTCTCATGCCTTACCATCTAAAAGCCAGTGGAAACAAAAAGCTGGAGAATCATGGCTGCACAATGAAGCAATGTCTTTAGAGATCAGAAAGACAAATATCTGTTTTTGCCTAACAAAATGTACTCATTATTTTGTAACAAGAAATAAATGTGGTAAAAACATTTTGAGAACCATTGTGTTTTATAAGCAGAGACATTGCATTAATTGCTTGTATTCTGAGTGGCTGACATCCTGAGTGTTTTACACAGGTCTCTAAATAATTTGCATATACACTTTTTTTATATTTTATTTGTGTTAATTATTGCACAGTGAACTTGTTTACCTTGCAGTGTCTTTTTTTGCTGTCTACACTTCAAACAACTGTAACGAGAACAAACATTAAAGCATTAAGTAACTGACTTAGTACATATATCCACATTTGTTCTACATTTGCAATGTGCTTTTCTCCATTTCAAAATTAAATTAACTTCTCTTAATCCATATTTCTTCACTCTCATCTTTCACTCAGAGAAGCATTTATCTTATGCCTTTTTAATGTCATCCCATAATTAATATCCCAAACAAACCCAGGGGGTTTTGAATGGTTGTGCAGAGGTTGTAACCCCTTCATTTAAATGCCTCTATTTATTTATTTTTTTTAATAAAAATCAGACACTAATTAAATCCTATTTTCTTACTCCTTACAGGATAGCGTTTTCATAACCAGTTTGTGCATCTACTTGACAGAGTAGTGGCAGCACTGCAGCTGTTTCCTCTACTGTAATTTAACTGCACTGTTGTAGAGTGCAGGAAAATACACAGACAGTGGGAGGAAGACAGAAAAAAAGAATGAGGATAGATCCCACATCGGATGGCTTTGCATGCAACATCCTGTAAGAAAGGTATTGTGCTGATGAACCTGTATGGATTGTGACTGCCCACTAGTGACAGAGATAGAGATCCATGAGCGAGGTATAAATAAACCTGTTTTGTTGGGTTTTGACAGGCTGAAACATAAATAACAGCATCTAATACAGCTTTGATATCTTTTTTTTGATTGACTGATATACTTTATGTAAACAGAAAAGAAAAACATGCTCTACTCATGAATACAACTAGATAGTAAGACTGAAAAGTTTAACTACATTCTAACAATCTTCTGCAGTCCATTGAGTTCACCATTTCCAAGGTTTTTGTTTAAGTAAAGAATTTGGTCACACACTGCAATTTTTAATCACATCTTTTCCCATTTTTACAAAAATAAACACACAAAAATCATGAGCTCCATGAGCTTTTCTATTCCAGTGTAGTGAATTCCCTCATCGTTTTTTTGGGAAAAAATGGTAATGCAAACAGCAAAGTTCTGAGAAATGCATGAATACATGAATACATGAGCGGGAGCCTTTGTGAGCAAATGTGTTGTTGAGTGGAGAGGTTTGGGTCTGAGCTGTTTACATTGTAGAGAGTAGTTGTGGAGAGCACCTCTTTTGTTGCTTCTGCTCAAAACTGAGATTCTAGACAAAGAGTCTCTCTGAGGGAATGTCATTAAAGCCTTCTTCTTCCCAACTTTTGTTTGTATGTAGAGATTTTATCAAATAAAGATGGAAATCTCTTTATTGAGGCAAAAAAGCAATCAATATGATAATTTGTATATTTTCCATTCACCTGCAAATACAGCTGAAGTGTACTACGTTTATGTTCCCCTCATGGCAAATTCTTTTAAATGTGTCAAGAGCAAATGTGCATCATGGTCTCTGCAGCTAGACTGACTCAAGACAAAACCGATTTTTCCATTTCTTGAATTTCGGTTCCCACTGCATGTCAGACAATAACTGTAATATGCTCTTATGTGGATGAACATTTCCCTTGTCAGTCTGGTTGAAAAATATAAAGCAGCAGCGTTTAAGAGAAAAAAAGAAACATCCAGATGATTTATACCTTCTTGTGTAAGCACTGTAAAACCTCCAAGGTTAGTCAAGGGCATGCAGCCTTCCTGGCTTGAGGTGAGAAGACTGTTGTGCTTTAAACACACACAATTACTCACAGAAACACTCTCTCCTTTATATTAAATTTCACAAAAATCCCATGATGCCAATACTATATGACCCTGATGGGCAATGTGTCAGTGTGTGTAGGAATGCTGGCATGTGGAGGTTAGTGATGTGTGGAATGCATTTACTGTATCCACTGTGTGAGTGAGCGTTACAACACCGAGGGGTTTTGCTTTGGCACATGTGCACGGTTGTGCAAAGAAAGTTCAGAGAACATTTTCAGGATAAAGTCTATAAAGGAAAACATTGGAACATGTTCTTCCATATTTGCACGTCAACTCTGCAGTGGAAATGCCTCCTGGTGACTATGATGTATTACATGTCACCGGGATTCATCCCTGCAGAATACTAATGCCAGCATCTGTGAAAAGTGTAGCACTGTTTACGTGCTGGTGAATTTCTATCAAGTTAAGAAAAAAAGACAGAGGACGTGAGGAGGACATGACTGTGTGGTCCTTGTTTATTTTACTTAAGCAGGGTTGACTTCATTCTCTCTGAAGAGTCAGGCAACCTGGGTATGCTCATTTCAGAACGCTTTTGGGTAAGTGAGGTAATTGTGAAAGTAAAGATGAAGGTTTGTGCTTATTTGAATGGGACAGAGGGGAAGGCTAAAAAAAAATAATGAAGACATAGACGCTGGAATCTAGAGCTAAAAAGAAACCTTTAGCTTTTTGGTCTGTAATTTATTCTTGTTCTGCCCTGCTGTGCGCTAACTCAGAAGGACACAGAGGATTTGTGGTGATGGGGAGTCTTAAACTTCATCTGACCCTCAACACCAGCTAAAAAGGCTCATTGAAGGTTTGTACATCAGACTTGTAATGTGTGGTGTATGCTTTTGATAGTTGCAGCACATTTATCATAGAAGTACTGGTTAGAGGTGGAGGGGTAGTGAAGGATGAGGGAGGACTGAGCTCTGCCAGTCCAGTGATTTGTTGTGTATGTTAGCCGATGTCAGAAAGAGTCAGAATTTACAGGGATCACGAATGTACCTTATTGTCTGCAACCATCAGTTCTGTCCATTACAGGACTTACTGGGGCCATTCACATTGTATTGATAAACAATGGAGACCATT
Organism: Brachyrhaphis terrabensis; assembly: GCA_903067065.1. Lineage (NCBI taxonomy): Eukaryota > Metazoa > Chordata > Actinopteri > Cyprinodontiformes > Poeciliidae > Brachyrhaphis > Brachyrhaphis terrabensis. The sequence goes on from CAEGAG010198278.1 coordinate 36,400, forward strand.
CATCATGTGCAAATGGGAAAGAAAATCAATAGTTCATATTGTCTTTCTTTGCTGTTTTGTCAAAAATATATCATTGTTTAAACATGTAATATATTGCAAAACAGGACAGCCCTTGTAATTGGTCAAACAAACTGAATCTGTTGTTTGCATAAAATGGGGAAAAAAAAGACAAAGAAAAACCATATTATAACGGATCTTTATGTGGTCAAAATTATTATGAGGCCAAATTGAGCTCGACTTCTATTAACAATGCGCTAAAAATTTAGTAACAATGCATAATCTTGTGACTGCAATGTTTGCAAAGCTAATTCCTTTAAATTAAGTATTGGAAAATTTGTTCTAAGTTGATTCATTCATTCTCCTAAGTTATGTCACATGACTTTGTTCCATGAGGAGATGTATTCAATAAGTATTTTACTTATTGCAAGTTCTAAAGACTCATTTTCATTGAAGGTTTGAATGAGTCAAACCTTGACTTCAGATGACTGTAAAACATGTAACCGCTTCTTTAGACTTCAACGTCTAAAGAAGCGTTGAAGTCGCTTCTGTAGACGTTGAAGCGACTTCAACGTCTAAAGACGTAACCCTTTTACATAAAAATGTAACCCTTTTACATTTTTATTTTACATAAAAATGTAAAAATAAAATGTATTTTTAAATTTTTATTTATGTAAAAATAAATAAAAATATGTATTTTTACATTATTGTTGAAACTGTCTCTGCATCATAACAAAATAGTAAGAGACAGATAATCAGTGAAATTAAGCTCCTCTGTCTTCTCCCAGAACTCCTAGAAAAAAAACAATCAGAGCCTGGAGTGCTGTCAATCACAATCTCAAAGGGTGCTGCTCACCCCACACAATAATAATATATTGGGCAGCAGCTAACTGGTTTCCGACACAGACTTAGCTACAGTATCTGAATGGCTATTTACACATTTTAGATAACATTACTGCAAGTAGGCACAGTTACAGTTTGTTGTTGGGTGTTATGGCTAAGTTTTGTTTGCAAGTCCAGTCAAATTTAAATTTATGCCGTTACCATGCCTACAGCTTCATATAGAGACATATCCCAAAACTGTTGCTTTGTATTGCCTGATTTCTAGGATTACATAGTATTATTTGAATTAGGAAAAAAAATTATCACAGTCATCTGCTGATCATTTGCCACCTAACTCTACCTCAAGATTCCTCAATTTTACCCTATCAAATCACAAAGCAAAGAGAAGAGCAGTCTGAGTACTTCTGAGAGTCTGACTGTCACTCAAGCCAGGCATCAGTAATGATTTGGCACTGGAGTAATCAGCGTGGATTAGAATTTGTTAATTGAACTGGCTCGGATGTTGTCTTTACAGTCTAATTCGGGTCATCTTGCAACCTGTCTCATTTCTGGGCTCTAGGGCATCGGTGGCTAATCAATGCCATGACCTCAGATAAATGAGGCTGTTTTTCCAGCAGTTGGTGCAGACCAAACAGATGAGTGTATTTTTTTTTTTATTATGTCAGTGATGAAAGGCTGATTATTGAAAGTGCTCTGGATACATAACAGGGAGGATTTTAAAATTAATAGTCATATAGGAATAATTTTCTTATTATATATTTTAAGATAAACATATTGTTCCAAAATTCTCTCTAAGCAAAATTCATTGCTTTTATTTTAGAAAGCTTTGTATCTTGTCAGTCAGTAAAAATGAAACCAATGAATGCATGCAATAACCTAGCAGTGTGTCATTCAAAATTAAGATTACAATATGGAGTATCCAAGCAACAAAACCTCAGTTGTGACCTTTTATGTGCTACAATTTTCTGAGAAAGAGACGCAGCAGGAACTCAGTGAGTAGGCGAGTCTCTGTTGTTTATAAGCTGATTGGCAATTGAGTCCAAGTTTATAATTTTGTAACCACCATGTAATAACTTTGACATTCCTATGCATCAAAATAAAGCTGTGGTTGTTACACAAAAAAGGTCAAACAGGTTATAAGTTTCAAGGAACAGTCACTGGCTTGCATTTGATCAAGTGTGAGAACACTACAGCAAAGTGACTGAGATGGATGAAGCAGGGGTTCGAACCAGCAACTCGGTGATTTCAGGATGAGCCCCTACCTCCTGAGCCACTGCCACCTGTACTTCATTAACAGATGGAAATTATCTACAAAGATCAGAAATGCAAATGAAACAAAAAAAATCTAAAAAGAAAAAAAAAACATATTGCCACTACTACAAATCAATTTAGCACAATGCAGTGAATACAGTTCAGCAAATCAGCAAAAATTTTAAATTATTCCTCAAACATTGTTGCTATATTTGTAATTTGTTTTTTTACAGACAACAGATCCATAAACCCTTGGTGTAATTTTTGCATTGAATAGTACCATCTGTCTAAATGTTTGTCTTTCCTCAGCAGCTACTCATTTACATCCGTTATCTTTCCACATATTGCATTGGCAGAGTGCAGTCAGCTTGTATGAGTGCGGATTGAAAGCATGTGCAAATTGTTTTATATGAAGTGCTATTGTTTTGGCTTTTGCAGGGCGATTGCATTGGCAGTCGTTTCCTCAAACACTGGCTTCTTATCCCACTGAGGTGTCATTCAGATGATTTATCTTTATTTGTATCTGCATATTTGTTCTCTGCTTCTATGATGGCATTGTCTGTTCAGTGGATTTTCATCTCAGCAACATGACTGCTATATGAGCTCTCAGAAGGTTACCCTGCAACTGAATTGGTTTAGAAAGTGTTATTCTTTTCAGGGGAAGCAAAATTGCAAGACAAGAATACTGTAAAATTTTGACAGCACCTCACCTATTTGTATAGATGTGCAGGTTACAAATGTTGCTCCTAAAAAGAACAATTTGAATAAAAAAAAAAAAACAGACTCTGAAGTTATTCTCACTGATAAGTAAAATAAGCAGTACAGCACAGAGATGAAGAACTTAAATTAATCTTAATTCAAACACCTTCAATATCTCAGGCAGGAAAGTACAGTGGTGACCCCCCGGCAAGGTGACATCATGATTTTTACCCTCCGTTTATAGCCAAGGATGGGGAGGGAGTGGGACACGACAACCCTTTTAGCCACAGCCAAGGTTTTGATGCTCAGAGCCAAACGATGCTGCTTACTAAAGATAGACGGCTCTTATCAATTAGTGGCTGAAGACACCCCACTCTCAGCACCTTGGTCAGATAATTTGCCCTTGTGCTGGGCGATTGGATTCCCACCCCCCTTGTTTGCCTGCCCCTCCCTCTGTCCTTCACAGTTTGGCATCAACACTGAGCTGTTCCTCTCCCTCTCTTTAAAACAAAAGGGTAACCTTAAAAGTGCCGCACAAAGACACATACTAATCGAGAAACAGTAAAGCTTACAACTGCATGTATGAGCTCTCTTCTGACAGAGAGGTAGGAATAAAATAAAAGTTAAGTCAAATACATAGTTTTTGTTGAGAAAGTGTGTATGTACATCTATTTGCATAGATAGATAGATAGATATGTAAAATGGTACATGTAAATATTTCAAATGATACAAAGGACAACGCATTGACTGCTAAAGAAGAGGAGGATTTTGTAGTATTTAAATAACAAGAGACTGTAGTTTCACCATCAGTCTGTTGGTGTTAGCAGCTCGACTCAACTGTGGCACTGTTCATCTAAAACCTATCCTTTATCAGGACTACAAATTCAATCCACTGCCTTGAAAGATTTATAGATTCATGCAAGTTTTACACTGCTGGGAGCGCTAATGGCTTTTAGCGGAAGGGCCCAAAGGAGTCATTGTGCATGAAAACCAAAAAACGCAGCGCAGCACTTAAGCTTCCCAGCAATGTCAGGTTTCTGTCAAAAAAGATGCAGATGACTTGGACTGCTTGCTCCAACCAGTTGGTTTTATAGTTAGAAAATGTAAAGTCTTTAGTCATCAGACTGATGCTGTGATGCTTTGAATTATTCACTGTATTTTCTACTATAGTAAAAGATGCTTTTTTTTTCTGGACAGACAGACAGATAGTCATCGCTACAACATTTAGCGTCAAATAAATTAGCCAGCTTTCTCTGTCACAAACTTTTTAAGCTGGCTGAGATGTGGATTTTGTGGAGGTGTGAAGTTTGAGAGAAAACGCCAGCAAAACAACTAAAACAGTTTGACAAACAGGACAGGAGACAAAAAAACAAGGATTCTGTTCTTGTCCATTGCTACATGGATGCAATGTAAAAGTATACAGGAAGTATAAAGATGGAGTAAAAATGGCAGTGTTTACTATTAATAATTCAGTGGACTGCAATGGCACAAAAATACCTGTGAAAGCACAGTCACTGAACTTTACATTCCAAAGTAGATTTTTTTTTTTTTACAGTTTAAGTAGTCTTGACCTGTACTCTGCCTTGTTTGCTCAAACTACAGTAGGGCATAGTTTTTACAAACATGTTTCCATTGTTTCCCACATCATAACTTTTGTAAAACAAATAAATAAAATATATGTCTACAAGATTTAGTTTTCAGCTTTTATTTTTTGTTTTTGTGAAAAAAAAAAATTATTTTGTTCAGACCTAAAAAGCACCTATATGGTTTTATTTGAACTAAAGAGTTAAGTGAGCCCTACAGTTAAATCCTTGTTTCCTGAATACAAATTGAAGCAGAAAAACATTTGGTTGGAGCTCATTAGTGCCTCATTTATGCTTTTTTAAAAGACAAAGAGCTGTATTGGTTTTTAAAACATCTGGTCATAGCGCAACCCTTTTTCATGTGTAAATAGTCTATATCCATTTATCCTTGCATGGTTCAGGGGACCTTTGCTGGTTGATATGTGCCTATCTCTAGTGGTGATTTTGCAAGATGTTGGGAACACATTGAGCAGTTCACCAGTCTTTCACATAGCAGCACAGAGAATTATAGCATAAACAACCATGCACACAGCAATTCTTATGTTAGGAATATTGATAGTTGACGGCAACCGAAAGCCATCAAAGTCTGCCAGATAATTTTATGCAACTAAGAATTTAAAACATATAAACGTATCTTACAAAGGTCAAATAGCATAGCATTCTTAATTCAATTCAGGTGTTTTGTACAGCACCTATTCACAAGGTATCCAAGTAATATCCAATTTTATGTAGACTTATAATTTCACTAATAGCTGGGTGAAATGGTGGAACTGACACCCAAGCACCTATGAAGACTGATAATAAATACTGAAATCCTGTTTCCTTTATGCTACCTTCAATTTCCCACCTACTCTACTTAATTTTCTTCCCACCTTGTCTTCATTTACGTCCATCACAAGCAGATACAAAGTCACCTGGGAGCCAGTGAATAAAGAACCTCTTACATGTTCCACACTGCTGCCTCAGTGATTGCTCTGTTTATATCCAAAGACAACTGTAGCTTTCTGCAGTGGGGCATAATTAGACCTATACCTTGTGTGTTTGCTCTCCAAGCTTTCTGTTGCGAGCAAATTGCATACGTCGATGTTGAGAGGTTTCATGTGTTTCCTGCTCAGAGTTGAAAAGTCTAAATTTGACCAAAGCAATTATTTTCCTTTTGCTAATTTGAGATTAGCATGACAGATTATGATTATGCAAGGGTTGGGTCTAATACCATCATAACAATTTACGATGTACTCACAGAAAAATGCACTTCTGTTTTCATGATTGTACAAAAATTAGGATGCATATGCAGCAACAGGTTATGTAAAACATCTACCTAATTCTTAGTGTTCCAAAATTTTGTAGCTACTGCCAAATTCCAAAGCCTGCATTCAGAATAGCCTTAAAAAGAAGATAAAGAACTTATTTACAGACAAACTTTGAGGCAGAATGCTTTTCTGTGTGTGAGTGCCCAAGGCTTTGTCAGTGTCAAATCATCAAGTAGAAAGAAGTTCTAAACTTTTCAAAGCTATTATGCAACCTTTCGAGTATGTTTGCATGTTCATAGAGCCTTCCTTACAGACTTCCCGGGAGTTCATGTTGCACATCGTGACATATAAATATAGTGGCATAAAACTCTCCTTTATTTGTGAATCACATCATTTGGTCACTGATTATATTAGATATTTTGCTGATTTTTTTTTCTTTTAAAATAAATTTTAGATTTGTTATTTTGTGTTTTTCTTGAAGTGTTTTCTACCTTTTCAGTCACCTATCAGCAATTAAGGATCATTATTGTTAGTATTATTGTAAAATGTTGCTGATGAAAATAGTTTCAGAAAATGAAAGTTAAACATTGAAACATAATTGTCAAAATGTTGGATGGTTGTACAGCTGATTTTGTTTTCACTCAGAGTGTGGATTAGTTATCAGTTCAAAATGTTTGGACCTAATGTGATATAATATAATGAGCATGCAGTCTCAGTATGTTTTTAGGCCTCTGGTTGTCAGTTGTCACTTTTAAACCTTCATTTACTTGATTATAAAACTTTTATAAAAAAAATAAATTCTAACATTTATGGTAGGGTTATTTCAAGCAGTGAGCTCCAATAATTTACAAAGTTGGAAATGCCTTGTTTTCCACTTTTTAAAATAGTTTTTCTTTTAATGAAAACATACTATGAAGCTATGTGTAACTTTTATATGTCAGATAAATTAATATTAAGCTCAAAAAAGGTTTCTAGTGCTAGTACAAATTGAGGACATTTAGCATCCTCTTTTAAGGCCATTTGTTCTTCTTTTTACTCCCAGGAGAAAAAAATACTTCAGAGAGTTAATGACACATTTTTGAAAAATCCACAGAGGAAAGGCAGTTACAGCGAAGAGCACACGGTTTATTGTAAAAGCTAAAAATTGGTGAGAGTCATGTAAAATCGAAATGAAAGTCAGAAGATTTTCCATAATTCAATCAGGATATCTTAAAATATCTCTGATACATCTGTGCCTAACTTACAGAAACACAAAGCAGAAGGCTCTTAACTCTGATGCACTGGCAGATGAAAGAAAAAAACGTGCTTTTAAATAGAACATTTTCTCTGTAAGGTTTTTTCTGACACCAGATTATTTTCTACTAAATATATGGTATGCTTTAAAATCTGAAAACATGCAATTCTAATTCAATTCATGTTTAAAATACAATGGATATGAGGCATTTTGGTTGAGCAAAACTCTGAAATCCCTATAAAGACACCTGCTCTTCCATTCCAACATGGAAAGAGAAGACTTTGGCAACCACTGAAGTAGAACATCCTCAGCTGGGAATGTGCATAAGCAGCACATTACTGAAACTTTTAGCAGTCTGCCTGCAGCCAAAGTGATGACCTCTCCTGCTGTGCCTGTTTCACCCGCACATCTGCCATCTTTGCAAACTGCGACAAAAGTCTGTTTGAGTGGCGATTAGTTCTTAGACTTAAAAAACTTGGAAGACTTGATCAACCTGTTGGGAGTAACTTAGGCTTAGGAAATCGGCATAGCCAAAACAACTGCACAATTATTCTTTAAATTACACCTGATTCCTAATATTTACTCTGCAAAAATGTGTTTAAATTGTTTTATGTTAACACAACAGTGAAGCATCTCCAGAGGCCCTACAGCTAAATGAATCCTTTGTCCCTGTCAGTAAATAAATTGTAGTAATAATTTAAATAGTTCATTTATTGTTTGTTATATTTATGTTATGTAAATATACTATATATGTGTCATTTACTATATTTAAAACAATATATTAACAACCTGTAGTTTGTGTTTGCCCACAATTAAAGTTAATATTTGCTATCAATAACTTGTTAATTGTTCTAATGTCAATTCAGCAGCTGCTGAATTGTGAGAAGCCACATTTGTAGATTCCTATTCAAAGACACGCTTTACTATTGCAGGACATGCTCAAGAGCAGAACAGAGCTGAGATCAGAAAAAATGTCAGGGTGATAAAAATAAATAAATAAGACAATACAGAAATCAATAAAAAAATGCTCTTTGGTCTGACAGCTTTCAATGACGATAACTGGGACTCAGGGTGTACCAGACAGCATTTTGTTTTGGCCCTGGGTTTGATTGACAAATAATGGCCCCACAGTTGTTGTTTTTTTTATTTTTTTCCAAGCTCGGCACACAGTGTGTAACGGACACCCATTGCACCAGTTTGTGGCATTGGGGAATAATTACAGGGAACTGCCTGAGGTAAGGCCTGGCAGAGTTTGTTCGTTAGCGATGAGGGAGAAGGGTGGAAGAGAGAGGCCTCGAAGGGCAGAAAGGCTCTCAATATACCATAACAACAACAGCAAAAAAAAAGGTTTCTCTGTTGTAGCAAAGCTCTGAGCTAACTAAACATTTTTCTCAGCAGAAACTTGTTTCCCAGTTCTATTCTACAGCCTGGAGAAATTTCTGCCCTTGTTATGAGCTAGGAGAATAGTATTGTGAAGCTTGTGGGCCACCTGTGACTATTTGGTATTTAACTTGTTTGCATGAAGGCTTATGTAAAATATACCACAAGAGACCATGCTTGTGCCAGCTTGCAAGCAAACAGGCACATTTAAGTAAAACATAGAAAAAAAAATAATACAAATAAGAATCTTGTTTTATGGATGCCTGAAAACAGTACACACATTTTTAAAATTATGCAACGCATTTTGTCATGATGAATAATTGAATTAAAATTTATTATGCATTTATTTTAAAATAAATGTATGATTTTGGAGTGTATTATATGATGAATAACTCCCATCTGAGCATTTTTGATAGAAATACTGTATGTATCAACAATCTTTAAATTGCCCACAAACGTCTAGAATACAATTGTTATCTTGTTGCCTATAACCTCTGGTCAAAAGGGGAATATTTGACATATTCATTGTGGTTGTAGAAAATTCCATTCTGACTGGAAATTGTGTATATATATATATATATATCACTCCCAGAAGGAACAATAGCAGACATAGAGGACGGTTACAAATACCTGGAGATATCACAAGCAAATGGCAACCTTGATGAGATCACAAGAAAAAGAGCCACAGCCAAATACCTCCAACGAATAAGGCAAGTCCTGAGAAGCCAGTTCAATGGCAAGAACAAGATCCGTGCAATAAACAGCTATGCCTTGCCAGTAATCAGATACCCTGCAGGAATAATTAGC
>CAEGAG010198282.1:0-24216 GCA_903067065.1 Brachyrhaphis terrabensis
TTAATGTATTGGGACTTTAGGTGTTAGACCAAAACAAAGCAACATAAACTGTGGATGCAAAATAAAAGAAATTGATTAAATTTTTTAAATCTTGTAAATTTTGGCATTCATTTATATTCCTCTCTCTTCACTTTGATTCCACATAAAGTTTTCTGTTCAGTGTTCAAAAGTCACCTAATTAGTAAATAGAGTGCAATAAAATCTCAGTATAAATCCAACTGTAGTGTGAAGTCCTCAGGTTTGAAAGGCAATATAAATACACAAAAAGCATCAAGACATAAGAAATACATACGAGATTTAAAGGTAAGTTATGGAGAGATTTAAGAATTATCTTATAAACCGGTGCCCCTACAAGCCTAGAGACAGGCTGAAATTGGAGAGCAATAATCAGAAAAGCTGTCAAGAGGCCCATGATGAAGCTGAAGGGGTTGCACAGATTCACAGCTCAGATGAGAGAATGTATTGACTGAACAACTATTATACATAAACAGTTATAGAAGAGTGGGTAGAAGCAAAGTTTACAGTTTGCCACAAATCATTCAGGGGACACAGCAATTGTGTGGTCAGTTGAGAGAAAAGGTGTAGCCTGCAGTGTAGTCTCTTCAGCCTGCAAGCAAAACTAAACATGGCAGAACATTAACACACATCACACCACTTGAGTACTTGGGGACAAGGTTTGGGAACCACTTGTGGAGGTCAAAGCATATTCATCTGTAAGAATAGCTCAGTCAGAGTCCTAACTCTATCCAGTCTAACTAATCTTAAGGTATTTTTGCAAAGAAAAATGAGCATGAATTTAAGTCTGTCATTGTGCAAAGCTGGAAGAGACATATCTCAAAATACTTAATAGAAAAATGAGACTATGTATTATCAATGCAGGAAGCCAGTGTCCCACTGTATGACACATTGCAGATGTTTCCTAAGAAAAATCTTTCTTCATTTTTCTTTAGCTTCACAACAATACTTTGCTTTGGTTTATTGCAAAGAATTGCAATAAGATAAATCTAACTTTGTGTTTATAACAGAACATTTTGAGTTCAAGGAGTTCAGGCAGTAATGTTACTTTGTAAGACCGCGTACAAAAGGACGGAAGAATTAAAAAGGTAAAAGTAAAAGGTTTGTGCACTTCAGGCACTAACAGCATGAGGTAAAAGGAAACATTATAAACCAGAAAATTATCATACCAATAAACCACACAAGGACCACAGGTTCTACTCTTAGAGGACAGTGGGGACTGGGGACAGTGGATTAATGAAAGAAAGACTTAACTGTTAAATAGTTCACAAAATAATGCACAGAGACCAAGTTTCTGTTTCGTCCTTGTTATAGATCCTATAAGTCTCTTTGTGTCCAATTAGAGACACATGTTTTCAGCCATTGGCGATCAAAATAGTAAATGTTACTAAGAGAGGAAGAAAAGGTAAAGTTTCAAGAAGAAATGTGGTACATTTACAGTGTGGATTTATCAGGGTGTCCCCATCCTCTAAGTGAACATTGACTTTAATGACCCAAAGTTATAGCAGTGGAGTGAACCAGAGTCAGAGTAACTCGGCACAATGAGGGAGTCCATTATACAATTCACTGGGGTAGAGCTGTGGAAGATGGCATAAAGCCCCAATTTGTACATAAGAGAATTGTCCTTTCATTTAAGTTTAGTGGAGCTTAGTCATAGGCATTAGGGAGGACAGCTGATGGGTTGGCTCCCAACACATGCCAGAAGCTATTTTTTATGTTACTGCAATTTTCAATCTACAAAATTGTTTTAAGTCCATAGTAGTACTTTAAGTTATTAAAGTGACAAAAGCTGGTGACCATTAGTTCATAGAAAATCACAACTATGAATGCTACAATATGTTGCTAAATAAATTTAATCCTGGCTTTTACAATAATTTCAGTTAAGTCTTAGCTTTTAAGATAAACTCTTGTGCTACAATTCTTGTCTCTAGAAAACCTAAATAAATAACTGCATAAAATTATGCAGATTTTTTTTGGAGGGGTGCGGGGGATCTTATTTATTTATAAGGAAAATCAATCTCTGCTGCTTTTCATGCTAATTAGAATCTTGCCTGAGGAAGATGTGATTATTGTTTTGCTATTTCTATAACGGTGTGGGAGGTTTGCAGCTAGCACCTTTATTCACTTTGCTGCTTTAATTCCTTTCTGAAAAGTATTTAAAAAACTGCAAGCATAGTCACACTATCATAAATAAAAAATAAACCCCCCATGTTACTTTGTGTTTCCAACCCTTAATGTATTTAATTGTAAATTTCAATGCTGCAGCAGGCATTCATTCTTCATTCTGACATTAATGCCCCATGCAGAAGCTACACATGGTTAGCATGACATATTCAAGCACTGTGACCATTACAGAATAACATTTAAAATCTGCAGTCGCACCATATGCTGTTTACACCAACACAATCTGCCTTGTTACACAGACTGATGAATCAGTTCCTCACTGGCTAAACCAGTTTTCATGGCATATCTAGCTTCATTTTTCTTCGTCCATTTTTATCAAGTTCTATACATTGAGATCTATATTCATAATGTGTTTGCTATTGATGGAAATTGGCTTGCATTTTTCATTATTTCTTACAATATTTCAATTGAATATTGAGAAACAATTTTCAATTTTATTTTCAATTGAATTAAAGTCTTTTACATTGGAATTATATGCAAAAGACTTATTGCCATATAATTACAAATGCTTGATTGCAGTCGTTGCAGACAAAAAGGGAACAACTATGAATAGGTTTAGAGGACAAAATTAGTTCAAATGGTGGTAGGTTTCTTTCTTTCTGAATCAAATCATCATTTGCATTTTATATTTACTCAGATTTGACTATGTTCAGAATTTGTTTGATAATCTGATATATTTAAGCACGACAAGTTAAAACAAATCTAATGCTTTTTACACATCGCTGAATACTTCATTGTCTAAATCATCAGAAACATTTGGATTTAGTCAGTATTTAGCAAAATAACATTTGAGTTTGTTAAAATAAAACCATTAGCCTCCATCATACATAAACCTAAAGGGTGCATTATGGGGAAATAAATTATTTAAAACAGAAACAAATAAACTTCAATGGAAGAACTACTCACCCAAGGCTTGAGCAGGTTGAATTTTTTCAAGTTATTGAAATTTAAAGGGGCATTAAAATGAAAACTATTAAATTGTTATTAAAAAGCATCTTATTTTTGACCACTTGGGGAGAATCAAGTAAAATGTAATAATATGAGGTATTGTTGCAAAGTTAAGTCATAAGGTTTGTATTTGCAAACAACAGACAGTTATTGTAAAGTTTCCATCAGCATTAGCAAAATGATTTCCACCCCTAAGGTCTCAAATGGGATGTGAGTGGAAGTAATATTGGTGAGAGCCACCTTTAGGAAACAATTTACCAAACTGATGAATTCATAAACAGAGCTAAACCCGTTTTACTGTGTATTGTCCCTTGCAGCCTGTTGATGGTGAAGGTGCTGACATTTCAATTAGATACAGTATGAGAAATGGTTCTTTCAGGAATAGAAAGCATATTCTACACCAGCTGGAGCTGCTTTTGAGTGTGTTGGAGAAGTTTTTGGGGGCTAAACTTCATCTTCCAGTCCTTCATGCTCATTTCATACTTTTCCTACTGCTTTACAGTCGGTTAATTGTCTTCACTCTACTCAAATAAAGGTGATGCCCGTCAAATTCAAATGTGCTATGCAAATAGCTGAGTCTGGAAAATATCAGAGTGAGACTAAATTAATTTCAGCAGTCTAGATTGACAAAAAATCTCAAATTTTCTTCTATGAAAGTACAAAACAGTTGACATGGTTCAAGTGATAATAAAAATCTAAATCATTTTCTTATTTTAAGATTATTACATAATCCTTAGTTTACAATTAGTAACTTAGACATTTTAGGTAACTTCTGAAGGTAATTGGTTATACTACATTGTTTATAAGAGTGTCAGTCATACTTTTTCTGTAAAAATGTTGATAACCTTGTACCCTTTTCATTCCAGTTCAGAACTATGTTGCACTTTGTCAGAGAAAATGTAAATAAAATATACTAATGTCTGGCAACATGTGAAGCATTTTAAGGGGTGTTAATGCTTTTACAAGACACTTTAAATCTAAGCAAATATGTATATATCTTAAATAAAAAGGGATTTGTTTTTTTATCTGTTTCTGCCTACACAGTGCAGTCAGACAGGGTGCCATGCATTATTATTTCTTTTTCACTGCATTATTGCAATCAGGAGTAATCTATGGTTATTATTAAAACTTCATAAGGCATATATTAGCCATTCATTTGGACAAGTGCTCATATTTTTTGAATTTTTTAAATGTATTTAATTTAGTTACTTTGTGCAAATACGAAAACTGCTACCTATTACACCATACAGCATGTTCCCCACAAATGCAATATGATCCTTCCTTTTGTCTTTCGTATCACCTTCTTATATTACTGTACACAATGTTGTTTTTACCCCTCTGCCCTCTGTGAGTGCCTGTCTTAATAGCTTTCCTACGCTTCACAAGCTTCTCCAAGGCTGATGGTATGGCTCATAGAGCCTCGGGGCATATAGGTCTGCTTCACTCTCTCAGAGGCAATACTATTGGCAGTTCATCCAGGTTACAGGATACATGTTTCAACAGAAGAACCCTGGAGCTTTCTGCTTCTCAGACACTCTTCATTTGACTGAACGAGTGTGTATGTGTGCAAAACTATTCTTTCTAAACCTCTATCCTCACTGGAGACCTGGAGGGAGAAGTGATTGGTCTTTCGTTGGTCTCTTGGAGATGTCAGTGTGAATCAATTTGAGAGATAGACGGCAGGCCTGTACTCCAAACATGCAAGTTAAGATTATCTCTCATGGGTACTAAGTGAGATTGTCTGCATTATAAGCTACCCAGGGTAAAATACTGTAAATGATGTGTTTCCTGCTCCCTGCTATCCCATTTTAACTCATGTTGCAAATAATACATATTTTGGATATATATTACTGCACTGCCAAATGTTTTACCCCTCAGATTACTTAAGATACTATGTAATGTAAAGTAGACAAACTGTTTGCCCTCTAATAGATCAACTTTTTGAGCTTTATATCATGTTATAATGTTCTTTCCTCATTAAAAAACATACCTGGACGTCATAAAAAAAAAAAAAAAACAACTGAACAGTTGTTTTGATTCTTTCATGCATGTCATTTGCATAACAACTTAAAGCTCCAGTCTGTAGCTTTTATAAAGCATATGCTTTTTACATATTTGTTAAAATCGTTTCCATGTTGTGACAGTTCACTATGAAACAGATAATCTGTGAAAAGATCGATCTCCTCCACCTCCTCCCTGAGTTACCGTTGCCAACTGAAGATATGCACTACTCCCACTCCTGACCAAAAACAACCAATCAGCACTTATACAACACAGAGCAAATTTCTAGCTAACTGGTTGTTTCTAGTTAGCACTGGGAGCCCTGGGAGAAGGTAGAGAAGCTCAACTTGTTCACAGATAGTCTATCGCATACCATACTGTCACGACATAGTGTGACATGTAAAAAGATTTTTTATATATATAAAAGTTGCATTTTGCAGCTTTAATGTAACATAGTAACTTTATTGTGATATTAAAATCCTTTGTGCAAACTCATTTTGTAGGAGACCTCTGAAAACAAAGATTCTATTTTAGATCAGATTTGTTTGTTGTCATGGTTGTTGTGTCAATCTCTGCAGGTGCACAGTGCAATCAGGACCATCCATATATGGGAAAAATCTTTTAGGTTATTTCTTTTTTTTGGAGTAGCAAAAGTGTTGTTCTTTTTAGAGGTCCCACATTTGAGAGCTGTAAGAGCAAAGTTGTAATAATTTTGTGCTCTACTGGACTGTAAAACAGAAATATCTGATGGAAAGGAACAGTGCAGAGTTTAAATTGAAATAAGCAATGTGAGACTAACAGAAATATGAGCTTTTGTCTAACATGAAGAAAGAGCAGTAAAAAAAAATACATTATTGGTTAAAAGATCGGCTATATTAAGAATATCTGGAAAAATAGTCAAAATAATTTGAAATTGTAGGAAAGAATAGAAACATTTAAATTTCCAGCTTGAGTTGTAATCTTAACAATAAACAGCAGTGAGATAGTACAGCCAGAGAAGCAGAAATGGATCACAGTGCCCTTTCTGGCATTTTGTGACATTTCCATTTATCTTACATGTTGAAGACAGATTCATGCAGACAGGAGACACAGGGATGCATCGCTTAGGCGCATGGACTGTCAGTGAGCTCATGGCTTGTAACGCCTATGTACCGATGTCAGCAGCTCTTACTGCAAATGACAGCCAACCATGGAAGGAAAAGGTGTTTGAGTGCAAACTGCACATTCATTTGTCCTTACTTGATGTGTCACGTTAAAAATTATATCTCTTTCCAATTCTAAATTGAAAGATTAGAATTGACAGTCTATAAGTGTTCATGTTCATTTCAACACAATCTGAACGTATTCTAGTTTGAATAAATTTGCTCTGTGTGATATCAGTGCTGGTGTCATTAAACAATGAAAAGGCTGGCTGCCTGCCAGAAGCTAAGTGAGCAAATGAAGACAACAGCATGTGGTAGGGCACAGAGAGTTGGGAAGGGATGCTTTGAATAACTGAACATACAACATATACATCACTGCAGACATTGAACACCAAGAGGATAATTTAAAAATAGTCTTCGGAGATTTGGATTTCTTTCATGCATGAAGGATTTTCAGTGTCTCTCATATGGCAATGGGTTATTTAAAATTATCTGGCAACACTACTGATGCCAGAGGAAATGTAGCATAGTAAATCACTTGGAGTGCAATAAATATAAGAAGTTTATTTTTTTGTTCCAGATGCTCTACCAGAAGAGTTGAGTGGCAAGCTTATGTGAATGGTGAGTATAAGTAGGTTTTTTCTTTAGTGAATAAGAAAACAAATGGCTTTATTTTGCTACATCAATTAAATTAACCCAGTTAGGTATCTTTCAAGCTCACTTTAAACATATTACTTCTGTTTTTGAATCAAGAAAGGGTAAACCCTGAACTTCAGTTTAGACTTTAGATTAGCCTCTTTTTGAGTACAATATTCAAATGACAACAATAGCAACAACCTTTTTGTGATTTTTCCTTTTTCTGTCTCAGAAATGTAAATCGGAACAATCTCTACATTAACCTGTCATCTTTTCTCTCTTCTATAAAAAGAGAGGTGGGGAAATTGGCAAACTCTTAAAATGTATAATGGAGCACATGACTTAAGTAACTTTTTCTGATTAGGAAATTAACTAATTTCAAATCTGCCCTCTAAGGAAATGTTGACTAGAGAAACCTAAAAAAATAAAAAAATAAATTTCTTGGTAAGAATCATACTACAGAAAATCTCTGGTAGGTTTTGTTGACTTGGCAGATTGGCAGAATAGAGAGAAGGAAAAGAGAAGTTGTTATGCATACCTGGAAAATCTATTTTCCAGTTATTATTAATCAAAGGAAACTCAAAACAGATGGGTTTTTAGCCTCGATTTAAAGGAACTCAGTGTTCCAGCACTATTGCGGTTTATGGTAGTTGGGGCGAAACGTTGGCCTTGGTTTTTCAAGACTTGATGATTGACTTGGACTTTGACATTGGAAAAATCAGTCATGGGCATCTCTGATATATGTGCCGAGTTGCTTGTATTGGCAGGTGAAAAACATTGATTAATTTCATGTACTCAGTTTATCTCACTACATCATTTGCTTTTAAGCAAAGATGTCACCGTCATTGGCTAACACACACAAAACAAATATATCATCATCCACTTTTTGATAGTATGTAACAATAAAATATGGCCTCAAACAGATAAGATTGAGAGAAAAGTAGCTTCAAAATTCTTTCAGCTAAAATATTTGATCGAATTAGAGATCATTGGAAAAAGGGTTTTAAACTGTTCAAAAATAAGAATTTTCTCAATGAAGTAGCAGGTTATGTTTGTCTCCTCTTTTCTAAGTTCTTAGATGCTTGTAAGCAAGGCTACAGGATGCCTTAGCTTCCTTACTTTGCCTTTGGCACAGAGTTATTCAAGTTTAGATTTCCTCCAACTTGGTCAGATTAAATAATGTAGCTTTAAATAGAAAGCAAGACATAAATCGTGAGAACTCACTACTTGTACTGCTCATTCTTAGTATATGTTAACCTGATATTGTGTAATTATGTTATGAATTTATCACCTAACTCAAGTAAAATTCATAAAGTAAAAGTTTTGAGCAGAAAGTCCTTTCTTTTTCATAATAGAACTTCCCAGCTTTTTGACACACTTGTCAAAAAAGCTGGGAAATGCAAAAGTTATGCATATTTCAAATTACTAAACAAACAGATGGTAAGCATTGGAGTGTAAGTTCTAAATGGCATTTACCTGAGTCTTGCTTTCTATTTAAAGCTACAAGCTAAAGCAAGAGCAGATGTCCACTAATGAAACACAAACATGAGTTTTACTGGACTGTGCATTATGTGCATCTGCTGTGTGTGTCGTGTTTGAAGGAAAGATTTTCACTTTACAAGACAAAAAAGACTGCATGTGTGTAAGTGAACCAAGATACATAATGTACTTTGATAATGACATAACTCTTATGCAGTTCAGATTCGGTGTTTTTGTAATAAATTGGCATTACTCTTTGTAAGCTAAAATAAATAATCTACATGTTCAATAAAAGCAGGATAAACTTTCACAATTATCCACCACCAGACATAACAGGAATCTTAGGTGGAACTGATTTTATTTTATTTTTTTGCATCATCAGTTTGCCAGTACCTCTAGATCCCCCCACAGAAGGCTTTGTGGGCATGACCCACTGGGGAAAAAGGCTCAAAGGAAAATTAATAGCACTGGTTGTAGAAATCACTATTACTTAAAACAGGTGTTTTAAAACTGAATGTGGTTGACGTTTTAATGGCACAAATAATATATGAGGCAAATGGCAACCTGCTCCCTGGTGAAATTTTAAAAGGTTTCTCTTGCACAGATGGGGGGAAATAAAGGAAGGGGTACATATAAAAAAATGCCCAGATTTTGAAGTTGCCTTTCTGGAGTGACATTGCAGAGTGAGTAATTTAGTTTTTCTTTTTTCTTTTTTGAAAGCAAATGATTAAAACTGAAAAACTTAATTTGAGTTTTTGTACCATAAAACACATTGCATGCTTAGCACATAAAATGCCACACATTACTAAAACAAACCTTTACCCGCTACTAGCTCTTGACTTGTTGCTGAAATATTCTATAAAAAGAAACTTGACTTGGTGTTATTGGAGTTATTCCTTTTTCACACAGAAAGATCAGTATCTTTATGCTGCCCACATATGAGGGTTTTTATCTTGAATGTTTCTATTTTATAAATTGTACTTTGCCAGTCTGCAGTCATATACAACAATAAACAATAACATTAAATATTGAAATAAACCTGTCTTATTTCCAATTTATGAGTTAGTTGGAGTTTAGAGGAGACTTTTCTATGATACAAAAGGGAAATTTAAAAAAAGGAAAAAGTACATGCTAATATACAATTTTATTTTTAAAGTATTTTACTAAATAAAATGTTTTTCAAGCTTGTTGCCCAATTTATGTTGATGTACTGTATGCCTGACCTTCAGCTTAAAATAAGTGTGTTTTTTGCTCATGGTTCTCCTGACATATCACAAGCTCTTGAGCCACCTGTGTCCTGTAAACTATTCTAGTCAAAGAGGCACCAGATGTCCTGAAAAAAAAAAAACATACAAAAATAACACAGACTGTTTACAGCGGGAAAGTATATATATGCACACACACACGAATACATGCCTTGCGCTGTTTGTTGTAATCAGCACAAACAACAAAAACTAGAGCAAAGTTTAAAGGTTTCTGTCTATTCTCTCTCTGTCAGCTATTCTAGTAAGTGTTTACTTTTGTTCTCTATATTCACAGCCAAACAAAATCAAAGATACTGTAATCCCCAGGGAAAAAGGTTAGGTATATTGGAAATGGCTACAAAGTTAAGACAGGTATGTGAAATGTTATTTGGATATTTAATATAAATCAGTCATGCAATGAATTCAGAGCAAGGGCATACTAATGTTAAATAGAATAAGTTAAGGGAAATCACAAATGTGTAAAGATCTGAAGAGAGCTCTTCTTTGTAAATGTAACAATGTGCCTCTTATACACAAATCTAACTATAAATCCCACAATCTTGTATACAAAACAGGTTTTGCATTCAGTTTGACATGCAAAGAAATTTGATATAAATAACTGCTGTTACAACAGAAGTCTGAAATAAAAGGGAAAGAACTCTCCAAAAACTGCTCGGTTAAAGACCAATTTGTGTAAATTTTCCAATCCAGATGTAATATAAATATAACTCTAGAATGATAAGATTTTTTTTCTCTTTTGTTGTATCTCTATAGTTTGCAGTTGTGTGTACACAATTGATATTCAGATCTAGAGTTTATCTGTGATTGTATGTTGACTGGTCAACATGTTAAGTCAAACCATAGGTTTGAATAGTTAGGGGTGGGCATTTATCATATCGTTTATCATTTATTGTGATGAATTTCTTATCACGAATTCTGACATTTCTTATCACTGTTTTGATAAATTCCAATTAATGATGTTTAAAACCCTTCAAAACTGTCCGTGTTGTTGAACTTGTTAGCTTTGCTATTTTCTCCACTGTTTGTTCAATAAGAGTATCAATAAATCAGTCAGAAAATTCCAAAGTAATACTAAAAGCGGTAACTGTTTGTAATTGCAGTGTTATGTTTGTATTCTTAGAATAATAATTTTTCTGTTAGGCCTCTTCAGTAACACAACACACTCAAAAGTTTTTATTTACTTCACTGTGACCTTTCATTACTGAATCTTTGAGATGGTTTAAACTGAATACTTAGGTCTTAGGGATTCTTTGTAACCATTAGACACTGAGTTCAATTGATTCTCCATGGTGGAGTTAAAATAATAATCACTACTGCACTCTAACATGCTAAACTCCTGAGGTTTTTCCTAATTAAATGTAAAGCTTATATCAAAGCCGTTAATTGCTTCTGTGTCTTTGTGAATTCCAAGGGATTGTCATTATGTATTTTTCTTGGCATTTGATTTCCATTTTTTGTCCCAGCAGGATTAAACGCTGAAAAAAAAGCTGAACATTTTGTTAGTTTATTCAACCTGTGTGGTTTGTCAATACAATTTGCATTCTAACTTTCCACAACAACTACTGTGGCATTCTACTGAATGTACTTCACAGAAAACAAGCAATGTATAATATTTGATATTGTAATGAATGGGCATGCTTCATTATTGGAGAAAAAGGATAATACATTTTTTCAATAATCATGAGGCATTAATTCTTCTGTGAGGCTTTTATCTTGGCATGCTAACATCCTCCAGCTCCAAAATAATTATCTTGGATTAGTTATTTATTAAGTCCACTATTATGTAGTGGGAAGGCACTTTGTCTAATTTATTTCCATGTTAGACGTCGAACAGAAATCCAACTTCTCCTGAGCAGTTGCATTAGTTGTTGATATCTGAGATAGAGAGTAAAATTTCGAACCCAGCTGAAAGCAAATGTTTGCATGCACTAAATAAAAAAGCATTTTTCAAACACTCTTCACTGCCCGATATTAAATTAGACTAATATATTTCCTGCGTTGGGTGTCTAAGATAATATTTCAATTTTATGTAAATTAAACTTCAATGGAGCCTTTGTCAGAAGCAATGCCAATGGCTAAGCAAGCCTGTTATTGCGCTTAGAGCTCAATAAAATTGCCATTAGATATGCTAAACTGAACTATTAAAACTGTTGTTGAAGCATCATTCTTCCCACAGAGCTGGAATAACTTAAAAGAAATTAAATGTATCACTTATTTCATTATTTCAAATCAAACAGACTTCCTATTTAGCTTTGATTTATTTTATTGCCTTCCCTTTGCCAACCCAACATCCTGAAGTCAAGATGGAGGCGGATTTTTATTAGAAAATTTTGGTTGTTGTTCATAACTATTATTCTATGCATATTATTTGTAGTGTGAGGCTGTAATATAAAATTACAAAAAAAACAAAACAAGGTCAGTTATTTTATCTATGCTTGTACAAGCAAATAAAAACATTTTTTGGCTGGTTAAGAGAGCACTTTTATGAATTTTGTTCGATGGATCAAAAACAGTCAATGCCTGTTTTTTAGCGAAGCTGGGGGAATGTGCTTTTTTTTTTTAAATGGGACTTTTGCAAAGGTTGGACACATCTTCTGAATAACATAATTCATAAAATTTTTCACATTTGAGATGATTAAACCATACGCAGGCATAGAAATGTTATTAATTTTAAATACAATTATTTTTTTATGGTTTACTTTTGGCTGGCACTAATGGCCTATTTTCCATTTTTCCTTTAGTATGTAGGCAGGAAGGGGGCTGAGAGAAGGAGGAAGACATGCGGCAAAGCTACCAACATTGGGAAACAAACCCAGGACAACCGGACAACACAACAAGGACTATAGCCTCCGCATACGGGCCACCTGCTCCATCTGCTCTATCCACTATGCCACACGACACCCTGCAATGATATTTCTTGATAATTACAGAGTTTGGGTCACAAGTCAAATGGCGAAAAAAGGTGACCACTAGTAATTCTAACGGTTCACAGCACCATTGACAAATCAATAATTTTACATTGACATTCAAAGGGAAAGTGTCACATCCATGACTCATTCTCTTTGGAGAGATCAGAGCAAATATTCAAATACCAAAGTGTATGTGCACGTGTATATTTCTTAGTGGTAGTAAAGGAGAGATGGTATGTGTTACTATACACATTTGAGGGTGTGTAGCTATGGTTGATGTTGAGTGTATAGTTAAATTTCCTTTGATATATGCGTGTGTTCTGATGTGTGTTGCAGAGAATGAATGAAAGTTGAATTTGCATTTTGAAAGACTATCTGTTGGCCTGTGTGGCTCAGCCTACCCAGTGCAGACTGTGTGACCAGTGGCAACAAGCTTTAACATGTGCTGACAGCTAATCAATACCAGATAGTGTTTTTCAGCTTTTAGGAAGAACTATTTATAAACAGGTTGCACCATCACACTGCAACCCAGATTAGATATTTCCATGGGATGAACCAAGTGCTGCACAACTAGATTTACACTAGCATATAGACAATTACAATACTTTGTAATAGAATATGTTTAGTATGGTTAGCAGTATGATTACTTTTGTCACCATCACACTGCATTATTTATTTTATTGCATTGTTTTTTCAATGTGAGATTTTAAAATGAAAATATAATTTAAAAACATTTGATGATTTTCAAATATGCAGAAATATTCTGCAATCAGTAATTAACCATTGATGAATTATTAAATTATTAATTAAAATTAAGGAAAAAAAATAGGAATTTGCCTCATTGTGAAAACCAAAAGGTTTAACCAAAAAGTGTTAGTTCTCAAGTATGAAGGACCAAATAAGGTTTGGCAGGGAGCTCTTCTTATCCTCACTGCTGATGATGACTTGCAGGTGAGCAAGAGCACACCTGCTCATTTCACCCTCTGGAGAATGACCTGTACTCTATGGCACCCTCTAGTGGTGTGGAGCTCCAACACAACCAAAAGGACAACACACAGACACAGCAAACCACATTACTGACACGACCACCCCTTCAGACAGACGAGCGGCGTAGTCATGATTTGATGCAGCTTTTCAAATTAATCTAGATGTGTTGGTTTTTAAAATATTTGAATACATAAAATCCAATGAACTCTGCTGCTGTGGCAGCTGAAGAACCCTGCAGGAGTTTACCTTAATGTGCTCTCCACTTAGGGATGGAAAAAAACATGAAGCCATTTTATCTTCCACACACTGACGAAACAGTTCTTTTTGTCGTTTATTTTCAGCCAATAATTCAATTGTTCCTTTTTCAGGGAACATTTTTAGATTATTTATGAAACTTTTGTGCTGTCAGAAAAGTGTGGTGGTTTGAATAAGTTATAATAAAAATTGCAGTTTTTAAGTGGGCAACATCCACAACTAATCAGGCTTTTTTCTGTTGTTTTTACCTAAGGGCAGTCCAAATGTTGACGTGTTCAGGCTTGAAAAAGAGAAATGCGGGAGAGTTGGAGAGCAAAGCATGAAGACAATTATATAAGGAGCAGTCTAATCTCACAATCCTGATGCAAGACGACAATCTGTTGACAGAGAGCATGAGAGAACTTCTTCAGTTCCTTCTCAGCATTCTTGTCCTGCTTTTTTTGCCCTCAGTCTGCATCGCCCCAGATTCTTGCTCTCCTTTTCCCTTCAACCTAACATTAAGTTCTTTCCACTCTGTTAATTTCCCACCCACCATCTTTTGCTTTCGCTCTCATTCTCACTCTTCGTCTTCACCCACCGATGTCGCGGTAGCTGTCATGTCACTGTGTTTCACTTACCAAGCGACCCCCATTAATTACCAGGTGGGTCAAGTCATAAATCTTGGATATGGTGACACGGAGAGCTGATGAAGAGCGACATTTGATTGTAGCACCAGCTTGCAAATTAGTGAGCCATTCAGTCAGTCTTTCCAAAAAGCAGTTTATTGTTTAGTAAGTCAAACAGTCATCCAGGTTTAAGGGTGAATCGTAGAAAATGTTTTATTTTGTGTTTAGCCAGGCTGGCTATGATTTCAACATCTGATAATTAACTAGGTATTTAAACCACCAATGCTGTTGTGATAAACATTTATTCAGTAAATAATCTAATTCACAAATGCAATATTTTTCACAATACCATTCTATGTAAAGATCTGGGAAGGAAGACACTCAGTCTACAAGTGGCACAGCATCTTTTCCTAATTAAGCTTTACAACCTTCGATTGTAGTACAGCCACAAAATAATTAAAGCAACAATGGAACAATAAATTGCGTAAATGTTTGCCTCAGTTCTGCTTGTTAATTCTGCAGTTAACATATGTGTACATGGATACTCACACAACAATGCATTTAATGTCCTAGTTATGTCATAGAGTACTTATATCTATAACCTGGTAGAAATGTCAAACCCAGTTTTCCCTTTTTCAATGGGGAAAATGGTGTTCCTGTTTTTAAGTCTTTGATGACAAAAGACTATGAATAATGCATTTAAAAATAGTCTCTCAGTGTCACATCATGTTGTAGGATCATGCAGAAAATCACTAACTTAAGCAGAATACCATAAAAACATTTATTTATTTATGGCGGGTTCACCCACCATACAGGAAATTTTTTGCACTGGCAGTCAGTCACAGAGCAGTAACCAGCCAAGCATCACCCCGCCATGCAGTCGTCATCCATGTGGCCCGCCTATTACAAGACTCATGCCGCTGCAGCAGCGGCAGCATGAACCCCTGAAGCTGACTGCTTGTGACAGGACCTACATTACATAAGGAAGACGAGGAGACTGTAGAGTCGGTGAGGCATCTCTGATGGATTTGTTTGTTTTCGCAACGTCTTTGGTTGAGGATGCTTCCGGAGTTTAAGCTGCTCCTCAGCTCATGTCACAGGACATATTATACAGGGTTATAAATACTACATTGTTTGTCCTGGTTAGTAATTTTTTATTTATTTTTAAACCTGACCTGATAATAATAAGCTGTAATTAATCATTGATTGAAAAAAACAAACTATATATTACAATTTCATTTTATGTTAGAGACATGTGATTCCAGATTTGAAACTTTTTAATAGATCAAAGTTATATTCTGCACAGGCATTCATTAATCACAAGTGTAGGTTAACTGCTGGTCCATTTATTTCTAAAAACTTGTAGTAATCTGGAATCTTAATCCCTACCTACAAAGCCAGATGGATGGACGACCTCTATCCATCTAGAGGTAAGTTACAGCACTGAGAAAAAGTCTTGGGCCATTCCCACACACACCTTTTTGAACTGCACTGCGACTTTCAGTGCGATGCACCTCAAAGCCCTACCGTCTGCTTATAGTTTGCTCTCTGCACAACAGGGCGTCCTCACCACTGCAAACAAGTTCTGGTCTGGAGGTGAGTGATGAAAAGAGTAAAGTTATTGCAGACCCTCAACTGCTAAAGAAGGTTTGGCCCACAGCATCTGGAGCTCATGTCTGTAACTTAAATTACTGTACCAACAATTTAGATGACAGCATAAAGCCAAACCAGCAACAATTAAATAAATCAAGTTGTCCTCAAATTGTTACCTAGGCTACATGTGAAATTTTACTAGAAGTTGAGATTTATTTGACGACAAAAAAAAAAAAAAAATTCTGTCTTTACTCTTTACCATCTTAGTGCAACGCTCAGAAAGAGCATGGAAAATGTCACGGTTGGACAGAGAGGAAGCGGAGGGGTTGTCCCATTAGACCGTCAATTACCGAAACAACATAAAGAAATCACTAAAGCCCACCAAACCGCACGCAGAGTAAGAAACTTGTGGGATCTAAATGATGCTGTGTTTTAAGACCGTGGTAGGGTTAAAAATCAAATATATAAATTAAATTTTATAATTTAACTTATTTGAAATTGTATCAATATTTTTACTTCATGACTGCATCCTGAAGACACACAATGCAGACTGTAGCATGTAAACAAAATAAAGTAAATAGGCCAAAAATTACATTAAAAACAAGAATGATTGAATCTAAAAGAAAATATATGAGGTATTTAATAAGTCTCCACTTACGTACCTATTATCTTATTCATACTCACCTACTATAAAAACACGACATTCAGGAAAGTATAAAAAAATATATTTCTACACACACATGCACACATTTATTTATATATGGACAAACCTAAAGAAACTACCTTCATTCTCATCTCCATAGAATTCACATAATGTGTTGAGTTGTTTTCATCTCATTTTTTAAAACAGAAAATAGCTTCAAAAAGACATCAAATCACAGTGAATATTGTGTCAACTAAGATCTTATTAGCTTTGCTACTGTCACTCGTATTTTTACTTTATCTAGCCAATCAGACTAAAAATAACCCCACGTTAATCTCAGGGGTCATTTAAAAATAACTATCTGATTGTTGTGCCAACTAAGAGTTTGAACTCAGTGCTGAACCAGCACCTATAAAATACCCCCATCATTTACCTGACAACAGCACCTGCTATAGTGTCCATCAGGCATTATCGTTGTAGCAGAGGTGACATTATATGGGAACATCCCATCAAGGCTTGAACAAAAAAGGAGATGTTGTCCTACTACATGTCCTACTATTAAATTCTTCTTGACAAAAGAATCTAATAAGGATTACAGAACTGACACCATTTTCCCACATTTTAACTACAATCCTCAATTTTTATTTACATTTTCAGTGGTAGATCAACACAGTTGTATTGTAAACAGAAGCGTATTGATTGGTTTCAGAATATCTAATAGCTATAGAATATTTTCTCAATATAGATACTACGCTATACTAATTTAGATATTAGCAGAAAATATATATCAAAATATCAATCAGTACTAATTTAGATCTAAAGTGTTGTGTGCATTTACATTTATTACGTATTAAATTTTTTAATATTTTCAAATTTAACTCAACTCTGTTATTACAGAGGAAAATGCAACACATTTCATTATTCACTGGAAATGGAGTTCTTCCACACATTAGGCTTTGCATGTAGGCTGAAAAGGTTTATCTCTGGAGAAATATTTGTAATTTTTGTTTGGTTCTTTCATCCCCTTCACTTGTAGAAATTGGAAAAAGCTTAATAAAACTGCTCTTGCGAGATTAGTACTACCTGGAAAGTTTATTCTATGTTTGTGCCTTCTTTTACTACCATGCACATTAACATTATTCACCCTTAAAATAATTCTGGAGTTACTAAATCTAAATATATATATACATGTAACATAAGGGTTCCAAGTTTAATTTCTTGCAAAATATTAGTTTTAAATCCAATGCTTCTTTTATCATATTTATTTGTAGGCTGATAAAAAAAATAGAAAATTCTGCATTTTGCAAATGTAAATCAGAGCATGCTGAGCCTCTGACCCAAGGTGACCTGATGTCCCTGTTCTCCCAGTCGCTGGAAATGTCAGTGTAACAGTATGTGGAAAACAGATTGCAAGGTGAAAAAAAGATACTTTATATGGCAAGTAAGACAGGTCAGGCTTGTTGGCCAACTGCTGTGAAAAACTTGGTCAAAAGGTCGCCGGTACTGAGACCACTTGACAAGCAAGCTCCTTTTCAAGTGGGAAATCAAGTGAAGATGAGGAGAGGTTGAAAACTATCATGATGAAAATAAAAAAGGAGATCGAATTGTCATACTGTATCAGATACTTTGAATCCTCTGGTGCATTCTTGGAAATCTAGGTGATCAGTGAACATTTATGTGCTAATTAAGTGTTGAATTAATTTTACAACTACATTCAGTACAAATGAAGACTTCTCAGGAGAACACTTTAAGTGAAAAGCTACAACTTGCAAATGGAAGTAATTATTTTGTCACAGTTTGATACATTTTTAGTTCACAAGGCTTGAAATAATGTCAATATTTCTTAATGAGAAATGAAAAATAATATTTGATGTCAGCTTCTGTTGCCAGCTGCACAGAAAACTGGAACTCAATTTATCAAAATGTCATGTAAAAAAAAATAATAATGACAAGTGAGTACATACCAGCTTCTTGAAGGTATGTCCCTTTTGGTTGTACATTTTTAATCATCATCCTTCAGGGTTCCAAATTATCTGCCAACAGGGTTGCCTAGGAAGAAAGATCACATCAGATATGGTTTGTCTTTGAGTCAATAAAACAAATAATTGCAACAAAAAGCCCTTTGATATATGTTGCTCACTTAAGCATGCAGATTGCTCATATTACATGGTCACTCCCCGTTTGAATCATGTGTCAAATTGGTAGACAGCTGGATGGAACATGGCAATAGTGGAACAAGTAGCTAGCTGTGTTATGGCAAAAATCAGCATGGAGCTACAGTATTTTTTTAGTTATACTCACAGAACAGTAGCAAAAGGGTTACACAGAACTTTTTTAGGGGACAAGTATAAACACACTGCATTCAGATCTAAATCGATCAAATGCAAAATGCAAATATTAAAAAATAGATTGCAGTCTGTGATTGGAAAAAGGAGAAAACGTGAAAGGGTTAATAGTTTTGCAAGGAACTGTAGTTAGAACAAAATGTCACACCGATGGACTCCAGAAGTCTGTAAAAAATAAGATATCTGGGAAAAGTTAAAAGAAAAACAGTTTTGTTAACTTGTTGTAAACCCAATTTTCTGTTTACCTTGAATGGCTTTAATTGTGCATTTGACTACAAATGTGCACAAAGTTCACTTATTATATTTACTTCCTAGGGCCTTAAGGGAAATCAGAGAAGGAGCAAAATGACTTCAAGTGTTATTCTCTTTTAGTTTCTCGTGCAAAACATGGATTGACTCCACTTAGATAAGAATTGTCCACTCCTAATCATGTCGACTATACATCAGATACTTCAGCACAAACACTCACACATATAATTCTTTCAATGACAAGGTAACAAGCGTATAACTGACTATGACTAAGTTATGGAATATGCATCTGCTCATGTGCATAAGCAGGTGCCATGTATAGTAACCCTATGTGCACTGCACACTGACCTTGGAGTCTCCCTATGCTGGCACTCAGGATGTGACTCCAAAAATAACTAGTGCCAAACATTGATTACCGCTAGCACACAATGCTGCACAGAGCAGTGTAGAAAAAGGACAGGGACAGAGATATCGGCTTCACAGTTAACAGTTATTTCCCTGTCTCTGTCTGACTGTCTTTCTCTCTCAGGCCATGAGCTTATTTGCACTTTCCATTACTCGCAGGCATAGCAAATACAATATCAGGCGGTCAGTCTGTTGCACACTATTAGGTTGTTTCAGAATATCTGTTACTAGTGCTTTTTATGTGCAGGGGTTGGGATTGTAACATGAAAAAAATATGGTTTTTGTGATCATTAAGCTTTGCTTTGTATTGGTAATTTCAATTTTTATTGAAATAAATTTAGAAGATACGTACTTCTGCTACTATAAATATAGTTCTTTTAATCTGAACTTGGTAAATATTAGTATAGGCTGTGACATAGAGAACAAGAGTCAATTGAAGAACCTCTTGACCTAATTCATCATTATATTATCACTCATCTGCAATCCTCAGTTTTTATTTAGGCCCCTACTGGCAGTCTCACTAAAGCCCACTGCAATGTTTACAGACTTGTCCTCCCTAATTTTAGGAATGGAGGCATGGCGGTAATAGAGAGTGACACTATCTAGCCAGCGCTCTTACATGCTGTAGGGCATTTTAAAGCTGTGGCTGCAGCCACCCACATATAAGTTCTGCGACCAACATGTCAGGTTGCTTACAGATGTACCAAAGAAGGCGCAGTACCATCAACATATGCAAGCTTTGTCCTTGATTCTTGTTAAATTATATATATATATATATATATATAAAACTCATTAAGCTTTATAGTAGCTGTAGGCATGCTTAATTCTTACAAAATCAGAATGAATGCACTTTAAGCAGAACTACCACCATTCCAAGTGCAGCACAAAGTATCCAAGTTTAAAATCGTATTCCCTATTTCATGAGTTGGAGTAAAAAAACAAACAATAAATCTGTGGTAGAATATCAATGTTTTTTAACAATATACACAGTCACACAATTATTGATATTCTTTAAAATATTCTTAGAATAAAAGCAATTAAAGCATTTTCAAGTTAGCGCCAATTCACAACAAATATCTCATGACCATTCAAGAAAAGAAAAAGTCATTTAAATTCAACTGATCCTAGTTATCAAACAGTACAGTAGCTCAGGTTATTATTCAGTTTCTTTCTCCACAAATAAATGTGATGCTTAGCTGGATTGGTTTACGTCAGGACAGCAACAGGACAAGACAAATTGCTCAGACATGTCAAATGCTTGTTGGGGCAAACCTTAGGGAATTTCAGGATCTGTATGAAATAAAAGTATTCTCAATATTTCCAGACCCTCAACATGTTTTAAAAGCTGAGTTAGGCAGCACTAATGGGCAATAACAGAAAGGCTAATCGAAAGCTTTGGGAGTATTCCCAATGGACTCTTTAGCAGCTGGTTCTGATCAGAAAAAAGGCTGGGGTCTACATTTTTCCCTCTTTGCCCACTTTTTAATCTCCAATGAATACAAAGCATGTGCTGATACAGAGAGAAAAGAACTCCATAGGCATCTTTTTTGTAAGCTTTACCTTTTTAGTGTAGCTGTTTCAAGCAATCTTAAGATTAAAATAAGAAGTTCAAAACTTTTCCAAAAAGCATCAGTGTTATCACTATTCTTCTGAGAACACCAATCACATATTCAGGAACCTCATTGGACTCAGAAAACTGACAATGAAGCAGAGGGTACTGCATATCCCAACTCAAATTGATGGACAGAAATATTCAGAAATGGGACAGGAAAGAGTGTTTGCTGCAGCAGATAAGTCGAACACTGAATGTTTCTGGTAAGTGTTGGGCAGTCATCGTCATAAAAGTTGAGATTATTTCTTTAGGTGTTATGATGAAGAGCTGTGAAAAGAAAAAAATCCTAGCACTCCATAAGAGTTTATCCTCTCAGCAAGATACTCGAGTTAGATGTGTCGCCATCTTTCAATGTCATCATGCAACCTGATGCAATCTGAAGATGCAATCTGCTCAGCATCTTCATGTTTTACTTTCCATATTTGTGACTACATGCTGTGTTTTTAATTTGTTCCTAATGAAGTATGCAATAGCATAAGTTCGAAGTATTGTCCAAAATGCTCTTATACAAAACAAATGATCAAGCTGCTTGAATGAAAAGATAGACTATTATTTAAGGGAACCAAGAAGCACAAAAGTAACAATAGAAAAGGAAATAAAAAGGAATTACTACAGAACCGACATGATGTCAATAGGCTTCTAAACAAAATATTTGCTAGTCATAACTTTCTTCAAATATTGTTCCAAGCTGAAAAATAATACAGTTTTTAAAATATACCATGCAATTGTTTAATAATATGAGTGAAAGTTGAATCTACATACTTAGTTTTCATATAGCTTTAAACAAGTTATGCTACTATTCCAGTTTTGAAAATATGCCAAAACTGTTATATTTTCACTTTCCAATTTTGGTACCTGAATTATTCTTCAGTTTTTGGGCAATTCTACCAAATGGACAAAAAACACAACATTTCATACCATGGCGATAAAATACAACATTATCTGGTATCAAAAACGGAAATAATGTCTCCGGACAACAAAATATTTCTAAACTAAATTACATGTGAGATAGAAACTTTTTATGATCATTTCTCTATGGAATTCACAATAATGTTTAACTGCAAAAAAAAAAAAAACTGATTTGTGTGTTATGCTTTAAGTACATGAGTATGAAATTGTTTGTTTACACGTATGGAAAGGAAGAATTAGGAGCGGACAACAGATATTGTGTGTGTACAACATGGGGGCAATATTGATAGGGTGAATTTTCTCAAAGCATTTCTGAGTCACAACAGTTAACTTTTTCACATGGCCTGCTACTAACCAGTGAACCAGTTGTATCTCTTAGATAAGTATCAATTCACAAAAACCATATTTTTAAAAAACAAAACTGGAATAATGATGCATACTGCAGTGTGATTGCATGACTGGCTGAAATAATTCACATTTTTAAATTACACTTTTTATCTTAACTCTGTAGCCTTAAGTTATTCTGTTCACTGAATCAAAGAGTGTCAATTAAAAAACAAAGTATGATTATACAAAGGAACAAACACATGAAAATTAGGATTTTCCTTCGTTTTCTTGTTTTTATAGTTCTTTTATCTCTTTCTGTGTGGATTTGGTTCTCAGAAAATTAATTGGATGTTTCAGTTGCTATAGTTATTTTTCTCTGTATAGCAGATATAAGATCATGATAAAATCTATTCAAGAGTCATTATGTGATTTTGCATGTACCATATTTGGGGAAAAAAAAAATCCTAATTACAGAGAGAAATTCATATGACTATGCCCAAATTGATAACATCTGCATCCTAAGGAAAAAAAAATCTCCCTTGTGGTCTAGAAAAAGAGACATATAATCCCGTGGACCGAATAGAGCGTGGACCAGGATCATGTTGCATAGATAGAGGATTTCAGAAGGAATGAGTGTGACGGAGGAGCTGGGACGAGTCGGATGTAGCCCTACTGTCAAGTCCGTGCCAACATGCAAGCACACAGGTACATACATACACTTACGCTTTGGTTTCAGCACAAACTGACGCGGTTCGTCGTGGGTCCACACGCGGTGTTTCTGCCTCAGCTGTCATATCCATCCTAGCTTGTATAGTTTGTAATTTTTAGTATCAAAGATTTTCCCAGTTCAGATATTCAAACAAAGCTACTTCCGGATTATAGCGCG
Source organism: Brachyrhaphis terrabensis (assembly GCA_903067065.1). Lineage (NCBI taxonomy): Eukaryota > Metazoa > Chordata > Actinopteri > Cyprinodontiformes > Poeciliidae > Brachyrhaphis > Brachyrhaphis terrabensis. The sequence continues at coordinate 23,396 of CAEGAG010198282.1, forward strand.
CCGGGAGGGAGTCACGTGATGACGTACTTTTTCCATCTTCTTCTTCTTTAGATTTTAACGGCAGCTTGCATCCATTACTGTTGCACTACTGCCATCTATTGGATCCTAATATCTATATCTCAAATTCTCGTAATGATCCCAGTATTTTTCAAAAAACGAAAAATCTTCTTTTTCCCCTCAATACTATTTAACTGATCAACCACATTCTCAAATTTCAATTCCCTATTAAAACCTAATTCCGTTTTTAATAATCTTCTTTGATTAACATATTTTCTACAACTAATAAAAACATTTTCCATTGTTTCTACAGAATCACACCAACTACATAAACTTTTTATCAATTCCAATTTTTTTTATTTGTAAAAAAGCTACTTTTGCTTCTCAATTGAAAATTTAAAACCCCACTCTATCCCCCACTTACCCATTTTATCTATGCCTTCCTGAAGTTTTAAAATAAGATGTTCTACATTTCTTCCCCTTTTCCATAATGCTCCATCATCAGCAAAAAGTGACTTGCCAAAACTAATTGATAATTCTTCAAAAATATCATTAATCATGACCGAGAATAATGTTGGACTTACCACACTTCCTTGAGGAGTTCCATTTTCTATTTTACATGATTGTAAAACATGAGATCCTATTTTGACTTGAATAGTTCTATCACACCCCGCCTCTCGCCTGGAACGTAGCTGGAGATAGGCACCAGCAACTCCCGACCCCATTAGGGACAAGGGTGCACAGAAAATGGATGGATGGATAGTTCTATCACTTAAAATATCCCATAACCAATTAAACATATTACCTCCTAAACCTATCTGATG
>CAEGAG010198297.1:0-18475 GCA_903067065.1 Brachyrhaphis terrabensis
TCTCTCCCTCCCCCCCTCTCTCTCTCTCCCCCCCTCTCTCTCTCTCCTCTCTCTCTCTCTTCTCTCTCTCTCCCCCTCTCTCTCTCGCTCCCCCTCTCTCTCTCTCTCCCCCTCTCTCTCTCTCCCCCTCTCTCTCTCTCCTCTCTCTCTCTCCTCTCTCTCTCTCTCTCTCACCCTCTCTCTCTCTCTCTCTCTTGTTCACTGAAGGATGTAGAAACATGGAGATTCTGTCGTTCCCTCTCTTCCATGTCAGAAGCATTTTGCCGGGTGATTAATCGCTGCAGCGAGCGTTCGAGCCCCGCGGTCGCCCCACGGGCATCGCCACGATCCGTGCACCTGCCACTCGAATCCACTGACCCCCCTCCCTACTCCACACACACAAACACACACAAAACCTCTGAAAAATATCTCATACTGACTGGATGCACAAAGTTGGAGGAAATGTCTGAGTCTGATGAGGTTAGTGGAGTAATTATTAGCAGTCAGTATCTTACTGGCAGCAGATGATTCCCTGGAAGGACCGGACCGAACCGGATCGTAAAGTGCGATGGAGAAATAAAAAATAAGTTATGAGAATATAGTCATAAAATTACAACAATAAAGTTATAAAATTCTTGTACGAGAATAAAGTGGTAATAGTACAGCTTTATTTTTTAAATATCGCCTTATTCTCCAAATATTACAGCTTTATTCTGATAGTATGGCTCCTTGTGATATTAGGACTTTGTTGTATTATTTTGACATTACTCTCCAGACTTTATTCTTGTAAAAAAAAAAAAAAACTAGAAACAAGTTTTTTTTCTAGAAAAATTCTGAGATTAATCTCAGAATTTCAGTTTTTCTTGTAATTTTTTTTACTTTTCTATACTCAGCCCGCCTGAAACGGCGTCATAATTTCAATTGACTGCAGTTGTAAAAATTCTTCCAGGTTTTATTTGATGATCAGACGACAATTTTAAAACGATTGATTTTAAAACGATTGATCAATCCGGCGCCGGCGGCTCGCCTCTGTTCTCAGAACCTGACTGGGATCAGGGTGAACGAATCTCAGGCCCACGCTGCATCTGGCTCACCACAGTGTGTGTGGGGGTGTGTGTGTGTGTGTGGGGGGGTGGGGGTGTGTGGGTGTGTGGGGGTGTGTGTGTGTGTGTGTGGGGGTGTGTGTGTGTGGGGGTGTGTGGGTGGGTGGGGGTGTGTGGGTGTGTGGGGGTGTGTGTGTGTGTGTGTGTGGGTGTGTGTGTGTGGGTGTGTGTGGAGTAGATGCCACTTGTTCGGCAGTCAGCAGCTGGATCTGGTGGGATTGAAACAAACACTTTGTATAAAATTCCTTTTCTTATGAACTAATTTCTCTAACACTTCCTGGATGACATCATCAGTTAACTGGCTCAGCTAATCCACCTCCTTTGCTTTTGCTGCTCCTCTAAGTCTCTGTTTGGTAACAGAGATGTTGGAGTAGGGGATGAGATGCTTCTCTCATTTTCAATTCCTCTAAGATTTGGGGTCAAAGTTCAGGTGTTGTTTGATCTTAAAGGTATTTAATCTATAAATGAATAAATAAAGCCTGATTTAAAAATATTTTTATAATAATATTAATGTATAAAGTGAGCTGGTCAATGTTTAGCTCATACAGCCTCCTTCACGACGAGGAAGAGCCCGAAGAGTCTTCATCGCAGCAGAAACAATGAAGTCGTCCTGTTGGTCTTAAAAAAGTTCTGTTCTGGGTCGGACCGGGTTTACTGCGGATCCGGCTGCTGCTGCTGCTTCTCTTGTTAAAATGAGAGCAAGACGAACATTAAAATCCCAGGAGGTGAATTATGGCTGCAGCGCTGCTTCCCGACAAACCAGGAGGCTTATAAAAACCCAAACAGACGACCTGATCGGCATAAAACCAACAGGAAGCGTCACTGAGACATTTCAAAATAAAACCACAGAAGATGCTCATCCATTTTATTTACCAAAGATCTTCTATTCCCCCTGATGACGGATTTGAAGAAGTTTGAACTTCTTCCTGCTCTCTCATTGTTCATAAATCCTGATGTTGGGGTCAAAGGTCAGGTATTATTTGAGCTTTAGAGATGCTAATTAGCTGCGCAGCATCTAGAATCAGAGGAAATGATTGCATAAAAAAATAAGACCAACAAAAATTAATAAATGTCAAACCAACATGAGCAAATCTATTCTATAAGATCCAGATTTTTCTGATTGAGCCTCGTCTAGATGTCGACCATCTACCTTCAGCGTCAGACTGAACATTAAATGAAGACGATTATTTCTTCTTATAGCTTCTTCTTCGTCACTTAAGAGCCGTAATGCTCCTGCATGCAGCGCCGTTATTAATGCAGCACATTTAAGTTCATGTCCAGCTGATGCATGGGGCCCGTGTTCCAGTCCGCTGTTCATTTGTTTTCTGCTGCGCTGCCTGGCACATGTTTGGCCCGGGGTGAGGGCAAACAGGAAGTAGAGATCAGCCCCCGGTTCTGATTGGCCGGGCCGCTGCGTCGTTCAGGATGAACTCGTTTGTTCTCCGTTGTTTGGCGTCAACGCTTTAACTGCCCTGGATTTTCATCTGCAGCCAGAGGCGGGAAGGGAAACGGGCACCATTTGGTGTTTATGTAAATGTGCAGGGAAAAAAAACACACAACAAAAAACAAAATGGCTGCCTGCCAAAAGCTGTCGGTAAACAAAGCTGGTTCGAACAGCGGGCTGTTAAGGTGGAGCGGCGGGATGGAGCCGGAGGTGCAGGCGACTCCGGCGGAGCTGAAACACCTTAACTGCCCCCCCACACTGCTCCTGCCCTGTTTGAGGGGTGGGAGGGCTGTCGCCATGGCAACCTACCATCCAATAATCATTCACAGCAGAAGATCTGACTGACCTAGATTAGCTGCAGGTTCTCACTGAAGGTCCACTTAAAGCCAAACACTGCGGAGAGTCGGGCATTTAGCAGGAAACAGTGGCGACCCCAAGAGGGGGTTCTGGGGGGGCCGGGGCCCACCTGGAAAAATGTCTTTTTGTTTTTAGTCTCCTGTCATCCTAAAAGATTTGACTGGCCTGGTCTGGGAACCTTTAAGGAGATTTTATTGGGGTTCAACTGGCAGCAGATCAGGATCATCTGGTGGATTTTCCAACTAAAACTGAGCTGATGTCCATCTGTTAAAGGGGCAGTGTTTGGTTAAATTGACTTTTATGAGCTTTACACCATGTTATAATTTTATTCCCCCATCAAAAACATACCTGGAGCATTGCCTTGATTTTTTCATGCATGTTTGAGAAATCCTTTAGTCTCCATGGCAACCATTCAGCTGCAAAACGCCTGGATGGACCTAGCCCCGCCCTCCCCACTCAGCTCCCTCAGTAGAATCAAACACATTTGGAGAAAAACCTTCATCCCAACTATTGAGCACAGCGGAGGTCCTGTGATGCTGCGGGATTTAAATAAAATGGATATAAAAACTAACCGTCATTACAGTGGCTGCCACTGCCGTGCCTTATCACTGGAATCTCTTTAGAAGTGATTTCAACCTTTAATCTTATTTAACTGAATATTAGAAACTGATTTCAATCAGCAGGGCGCCCCCTGCAGGACGGATCAGCCAATTATAGCAGATAATGCAATTAAGATTTGCATATTTAGCATAAACTCCACAATAGGAAGTGTAGATGTCAGCAGATAGTGTGTGTGCAGATGTCTCTGGTGGCGGGTCGCAACATTAATCTTCCCTGTTTTGGGGCTTCCAGTGTGTGTGTGTGTGGGGGGGTGTACGTGTGTGTGTGTGTTATAAATAACCATGTTTGGATTTTCTTCTTTGAAAAAACCTCGTATTTATCTCTGCCGTCCGCAGCTTTCTGCCGTTTCATACGGAGCTGCAGCGCCGGTAGGAGACCAGGTGCAGCTCCGTCCTCCGTGTGTGTGTGTGTGTGTGTGTGTGTAGGGGGAGTGCAGGCGTGTGTGTGTTGATAATTATGGGTTTCTACCTGCTACACTAATGATCTGCAGCTGTCAGAAGTGAAGAACAGGAGGGAAGCAAAGAGGGAAAAACTGAAAAATAGCAAAACAAATGAAGAAATCGGAGCAAAAAGATGAAACGTTTCATCCTTCGGTCATCAAGTTTCAAACTTTAGTTTCTTTTATGACACATTTAATATTTTTACAAAACAAAAATACCTTTACATATAAAAATGTGGAAATTTGTGAGTCATAACTTTGCAGAAACTCCTGCAGCGTCTTTTGGAAAACAGGATGGAGAGAAAGTTTCCACTGACTCCTCTGGATTTAGGTCTGGACTTTGACTAGGCCGTTCCTTGATCCAAACCCATCGCTGTTTAAGGTTTAATGATTTTGTGTTTGATGGATGATCCAGGACGGTAATTTTTAATAATAAAACTTATTCTATGGAGGAGGGATCCTGCCAAGATGTACAATAAAAATAGAAATAAATGGCGTCATAAATGTGCCAAATTTTGCATCCAATAAATAAAAAAGAACTTTAAAAAAATGAAACATTACTGATTTCATTTTTGATTAGTTTGATCTACTTTTTTCCATTTAATTTTTTTTATGTATTTAATATATTTTTTAGTTCTTTTTCTTCATATTTTTCATTTACTACCTGCAGTTGATTTTTCTCCTTTAATATTTCCTCTTTGTATTTACAGAAATATTCATTTATTTTTCTAATGTTCTTCTTTGTAGATGTGGCAGAAAAAATGGAAAATGAACTAATAGTAATAATGGTAAATTAATTTAGTTGAAAACAAATATAAAGTTATGTCAATATGTTATCAAATAATTTTGGAAGGTGTGAAAAATATTTCTGATTATTATCAAGACACTTAGTGGTAATTTTGGCAGGTCGAGTCCTCCGTACTCCAGATCAGCGATTCCATTATTTCTCTAAAGCTGCTGTTATCCATTCACCACAAGGGGGTGCACAACTCTAAAGAAGCTCACTTTAATTTGAAGTTTTCCAGTAAAAACCAGAATAAATCGTGTGTATTTTTAACGTCTGAACCAGATTTATTTTGCGTTCGGTGACGGAGAACGTCTCGTTTTCGTTCCCTAACAGCTCGGATGATTTCAGAGTTCTGTTCTGGTTCATCTGTTGCTTCGGTTCCTTTTCCTGGCAGCTTCAGACACGTTTTCCATCCTGCACCAAATGTTAGACAGGAAAGTCTGCAGAGACGAGGAATGGTCCGCTGCCAGTCGGCAGAAACCAGACCGGACCGGGCCGCTGCCGAGCGGCACCGACAGATGAGCCAATGACTCAACGCAGAACCCGCAAAACAAAATGGATTCCCGCTTTCAAAACTCACAGGAATCAAACTTTGGGTTTCCTGACATCACTAGAAACTGATGTGAGAAACGAGGATGGAGCGAAACGAAACCTGCAGGTTTTTGGGATTTTCCATTTCCTGTTCAGTCAGCTGGTGAGAAAATATGCACAGCAATCCCCCCTGCACACACACACACACACACACACACACACCCAGAGAGTTAAAGCAGCTGTTCAGGACTGCATCATTCTGACTATTGTGGGAAATATTCCTGCATTAAATCGTCTGACTTCATTCAGGAAGCGAGTTGATCCGTCCAGATGGGCGGATCCGACTTCACGGCTCGGTTCTGCAGTTACACACATTCCTATATGAGCAGAGGAGGGAAGAAACGGGAAGATTTCAGAAAAAATGTGCAAGAATTTGGATTAATCTGAGAAATTAACAAATTTTTGGGGGGAAAATTTCTGAGCTTCAAAATTTTACAGAAAAAAACTTTTACATTTTTTAGTTTGAAAAGTCCAAAAAGCAGAAAAACTGAGAAATATGTTGAAAAAACACAAAATTTCTCAGTGCCAAAAGTTGAAAATTTGCAAGAAAATTTTTTTTTAGATGAGTCAGAAACCAAATAACATTTCAGTAAGATGCTTTAACTTTTACTGTATAATAGTTGAAAAGCAGATCAGATGTTTTTTGATAAATTATTTTTCTGTTTTTGTCATTTTCCCTCCAACTCTCTGAGGCCCTCTAGCGCCGCCTGGTGGCCACCAGTTGCTCCTCTTAGATCATTGCTGATGTCTTTCCATCCTGGTGTTTTCCATTTATTTCCTTCTATACGCAATGATGGTCTAGCTGTTACCGTGACGACCGCTAAATGGGAAGAAGTGAACACACCTTCCCCCAGCGCAGCAGCAGCTGCACCTGCAGTCTGACTAATGCCATCCTGTGTGTGTGTGTGTGTGTGGGGGTGTGTGTGTGTGTGTGTGTGTGCTCATATCATCAGGTCACATTTTTCATACCTGCTTCTAAAGAGTGTGCATGTTGACTGAATGGAGCAAAGATGGCTGACTGATTCTCCATGAACATCTGCAGGAAGGACCCCTGCTGAGGTGGCCAGAGTTTGCCTGACAAGAAAACAAAAAATTAAACCTTTAAAATTTTGCTTTTCATTCAAAATTATTCTTTAGGTTCTACACTCTTGTGAGTAATTAAATAATAATAATTAAGACTCAACTCCAAGATATTTGAAGATGGATTTGATGTTATGTAACATTTTCTCACAGATTAGAGGACAGTGTGAATACTTGTGTAGCTTTACTTCATTATAGCAATAATTACAATTTATAGGAGATATTGCCAACAATCAGGCCAAACTGTTGCTATGTAATCTCAGACTTTGACTAGGCCACTCGTAAGCCAGAGTTTCTTGGTGTCATGTTGAGGTAATGAAGAGTTTATTTTTAGTATTTGGACCCGAGTGTCTGTAGAAAACCTGAGCTGAAGGAAGCGGCGGTCAGAAACTTTCCTCTCCGATGGATTCATTACTGCTGTTGTTCTGCAGCTCGCGATGCTGACTGCCAAAAGGAATTAAAAACCAATTATTGATAAATGAAGAGTGGCTTCAGAGTGTGTGTGTGGGTGTGTGTGTGTCTGGAACCAAGCCTAGTCCACAGCACTACATCTGTCATCACAACGCCATGACAACTACTCATGTGTGGCTCAGCATCCTGTGCATTCAACACACACATCTGCACGCTACAGGAGTGTGTGTGTGTGTGATGCATGTCTGCATGCAGCTGCTTGTGAACAAGTGGAGGTTTGTTGTTCCTGTTTGTGACAGATTGACGAGGATGAACATCTGAGTTTTACTTCACAAGTCAGAAAGCAAAACTCGAGTTTCCTGGAGAGTTTCAGCTTCATCAGAGTTAGCCGCTGCCCACCGCCGCTGCCCACCGCCGCTGCCCACCGCCGCCTCCTCCTCCTCCTCCACTGCCGCCGCCGTTGCCGCCCGCTGAGCTTATAATACCAGAAAAACATCTAAACATGCTGAGATCTGTATGACAACATATTAGGGCAACAGTAGATACAAAAAAAGAACAAATTTCTGTTAAAAACTCAGAAATGTTGAGATTACTCTAAAAAAAAAAATCTTACAAATTTCTGAATTCCAGAAGTCTTAACATTTTCAAGAAAACAAACTCAAAAATTTTTACATTAATCTCAGAAGTTTTCCAGAAAAAGTCTTGGAAATTTCAGAGCTTGGAGAGTGAAAAATTTGCAAGAAAAAACTAAGATTAATCAGAAATTTTCTACAAAAAAACATTAAATATCTGAGTTTGAAAGGTTGTTCATTTGCAAGAAAATATTTTCAGCTTAATCTCAGAAATTTTCTATAAAAATCTTGGAATTTTCTGAGCTCAGAAATTATGAGTTTCTACTTTCAGATAAAGTAGAAAAGTTTCAAATGTAAAATATTTTCTGAGTTACAAAAGTCAACATGTTTTTTTACTTTTCCACTTTTCTCCAACATTTCTGAAGTTATTTCCCTGCAAACTTCAGATTTTTGGAGCTCAAAACCTTCCAGGTTTTTTAGAAAATTTCTGAGCTGAATCTCAAACTTTGACTTTTTTCTTGCAAATTTTAGACTCAAAGCCAGAGCCAGCTCTCAAGCCTTTGGGAGGCAAATATAAATCTGGAACATTTCGTTCTCAGTTCAAGTGTTTGGGGAAAAAGTGAGTCAAATTTTATTTTTGTTGTTCAGAAACTAAACCTGTCAGAAACCCGAGTGACTCTGATGAAACATGGCGTCACGTTGGAGCGACTTCCTCCAAAACTCCAACAACAAACACGGTAAACGAGGCGTTGACTCCAAGTTGACCTTATAAGTGAGAGCTTAGCTTGATAACATGATGACACACACACACCCACACACACATTTACGGTTCCACATACGCAGGAACTTCTTATTAATCCCAGCCATAATTCTGCAAATCCATCAACTGATCCTTATCTGTGCAAACTGGGCTAATATTAGAGCAGATGCAAAGAAACGTGTGTGTGTTTATACATGTATTTACATGTGTGTGTGTGTGTTGCAGTGACAGAGGCGGTTTCCAGAAACAGTTTTGTAATTACATCTGGAAGTCTCGTTATCTGAGAGCGAGCGGCCGACGGCGAACGCTTTGAAATGCGGCGGCTGAGCGACGCGGCGACGCCCGAACGACGTTCCTGCGCCTGATAAAGCAAACGGATGTAATTACGTCTATTAGCATTTCTGAAACCGGAGTTCGATTGGCTGCCAGGCGCAAAAACAAAAAACACGACGCTGTTGGAGCTTCTGTTTTTGTTTACAATGAAATGATGATTTCTGGGTTTTAATAGGTTATTTCTGACTGATGTCCTTCTAAAAGGAGGATTTTTTGGATTTCTGCTGAGCTACAACTGAAAACTAAGTTCACCGTTAACAGAATGTTTCACACCACAAAAACAAAACAATCAGTAAAGAAACATTCAGGGGACAAAATGAGAGAAAGTGACAAACAGCTGGAAAAAACTCATTAATATGCCAATTATTATTAATCAAGAGCGGCTCCAATCAGCTGCATTTTCCTCTTCACTTGAAGGAAGTCAGTGTTTCAGCAGTTTTTCAGTTTTCTGGAAGGTTCACAGAACAGCAGCAGATCAAAATGTTCTTCAGGTGACAGAAGGCTGATTCTGTAACTGTCTTTATTGGACAGCTTTAGGGTGGGTTTTTTTATATCAGAATTCTGACTTTAAATTCAGAATCTTGAATTTACACTGAATATTAAAAAAAATTCTCTGAATTTTGAACTTAGATTTAGAATTTGGACATTTTCCCACAGAATTCTGAACTTTAATATCAGAATTTTTACTTTAGATTCAGAATTCTGACATTTTTTTCTCACAATTTTGACTTCACACTCAGAATTCAGATTTTTTTTCTGAAAATTTTGACTTTATATTCGTAATTCTGACTGAAATTTCAGAATTTTGACTTTTGATCTCAGAAAATTAAAGTTAGATTTCAGTTTTTTCTCTCTTGGCCCTAATCTCTTTCCGTAGGAAATGACCTGATAACTCTGGCTGATGTCTTTCCGCCTCAGCATCGCCTGGATCCTCCCGCTCAGTGAACCTCCAGGGTTTCTTCTTCTTTTTGTTTGTTTCTGCTGCCGCCGTGCCATTCGGCTCGTTTTCCCACACTCCCCCCGTGTGACGGGTGAGGATGTTAGCGGCGGTTTAATTAATACCACAGAAGATCGGCGCTCCGCTCCCCTCGCCGCATCCGGACATTAATCAGAGGTATTTTCGGGGGAAGCGAAGCGGCGCAGGTGCAAATCTTCGGGGGCAGAGGAGGGAGCGTCAGATGATGTATGGAAATACACGAGGAAACCTGATCCGGCCGTCCAATCATCATCCATCACCGCCGGTCGCCGGGCGGAACGCGACGATCGCACCAATGGAGGAGAGAGAATTCAGTCTGGGGTTATCTGAGCCAGATACATCCAACCAGACATCCAACCAGACATCCAACCAGACATCCAGCAAAACGTCCAACCAGACATCCCAGACATCCGACCAGACATCGCAGACATCCAACCAGACATCCAACCAGACATCAAACCAGACATCCAACCAGACATGCGACCAGACATCGCAGACATCCAACCAGACATCCAGCAAAACGTCCAACCAGACATCCAACCAGACATCCAACCAGACATCCAACCAGACATCAAACCAGACATCCGACCAGACATCCGACCAGACATCGCAGACATCCGACCAGACATCCAACCAGACATCCAACCAGACATCAAACCAGACATCCCAGACATCCGACCAGACATCCAACCAGACATCCAACCAGACATCCAACCAGACATCCAACCAGACATCGCAGACATCCAACCAGACATCGCAGACATCCAACCAGACATCGCAGACATCCAACCAGACATCCAGCAAAACGTCCAACCAGACATCCCAGACATCCGACCAGACATCCAACCAGACATTCGACCAGACATCCGACCAGACATCCAACAAAACGTCCAACCAGACATCCGACCAGACATCCAACAAAACGTCCAACCAGACATCCCAGACATCCAACCAGACATCCCAGACATCCAACCAGACATCGCAGACATCCGACCAGACATCCGACCAGACGTCCGACCAGACATCCAACCAGACGTCCGACCAGACATCCGACCAGACATCCAACCAGACATCCAACAAAACGTCCAACCAGACATCCGACCAGACATCCTACCAGACATTCGACCAGACATCCGACCAGACATCCGACCAGACATCCGACCAGACGTCCGACCAGACATCCGACCAGACATCCAACAAAACGTCCGACCAGACATCCAACCAGATATCCAACAAAACGTCCAACCAGACATCCAACCAGACATCCGACCAGACATCCAACCAGACATCCGACCAGACATCCAACCAGACATCCAACAATACATCCAACCATACATCCGACCAGACATCCAACAAAACATCCAACCACACATCCAACCATATGTCCAACAAAACGTCAAACCCTACATCCAAATGTGCATCCGACTTGACATCCAACCATGCAACTATACGTCTAACCATACGTCCAACAAAACATCCAACTTTACATCCATACATCCAACCATCCATTCCTGAAAATTGCCTGGATGGACGTAGCCCCGCCCTTGAGGCGCATCTCCTCCCCCACTCAGCTCCTTCAGACTAGCCAGCAGCAATTAGCAAACACCTGTTGAGCTCATTATAGCAGCTGCTGCTCAGAGAAACTCTGGTAAAATGTTGTTAAAGGGCTAATAGAGGAGCCATGTTGGGGCGACTTCCTGGAGGAGGAGCTTCAGAAACAGCAGGAGCTTCTTAAAGAGACAGAGACCCAAATTCAAGGCATTAAATCAGGAAGTAAAATTCTTTTGAGTCATATTTGATATATACATCACTTTTTATAACAACTGAAGTTAACATAGTTTTTTGATTATTCTATAGAATTGCACTATGTGCCTGGAAAACACATTTCCAGTCCTGGGATCCCAGGATTGGACCCTGTGGTACCTCATGTGATGAGAAGTTATTGATACAAACAAGTGATCTACACTGTCCTGACCCCGTATGTAAACTTTAGGTCCCTTTGGGGATCAGTGTAAAGCTATTGCAATTATTTCTGACTTTGCTGCTTCCTGGAAGAACTTTCCAGAACTTTCCAGAACTTTCCAGGCTGAGGTAACTGGATGTAAACCAGTGTCTGAATATAATACAAGGATATTTGTAGTGAACTCTCAGCTGTAGCATTAGCGTCTTCCTGCGTCCGTTATGTTCATTAGCATGATGTCAGAGACGGTCTGAGCGCGCTCATTACGAGGCTGCTGATTGGTGCAGCAGCGGAGCGGCTAAGCTGCTGCTAATGCGGGGGGAGGTTATCCTCCTCAGGTTGTTCTGACATGGCCGCTAATCTCACTGCCGGCTCGCCTTTTAATTTAATTACAGCTAACTGTGTTAATATTTCATTAAAGTATTAGCTGTGTTTTAATCAGAGCCGAGCGCCGCTCGCCGTCAGCTGCTTCCCTTCCTCCAGAGACTTCCTCCATGTTTGACAGGAGCTGCTGCTCCACCGTGCTGCAGCAGCAGCAGCAGCAGCAGTAATGCATGGCTGTCGGGGAAAAGCCAGGATGAATGCAGATGAGACGTTTTGTGCGCTGCGTCTCTCCACAGGCCGCAGCAGATGTCTGCTGTCAGGGTGAGGAGCGTCAAGGCGGCCGCCTGCCATATTTTCATATTTAACGATTCATCTCATTCTGATTCATGAAACACGCAAACAGCAGCGGCGGCCAATCAGCATCAAGCCACCGGCAGGACGCGCCGCCATTAGCATGTCAGAGCAGGACGACCTTCACTGCAGCCAAGGTCACTGACCAGAACTCCAGAGCAGCTCTGATGCTCCGGATCCTTACTGGATCCTTACTGGATCCTTACTGGTTCTGGGTTGTTATTGGCTCTACAAGCACTAAAAATAAAATAAAGTCTGCTGTTACTTTAATGGTAATAACTGGTTGGTAACTGGTTGGTAACTGGTGTAACTGGTGTTTGCCTGATTTAGATTTAACGTCAGCGCTGATCGCTGAGCAGCGGAGTGTGAATCCACAGAATCGTCTCACACACTCCTGTATCAGATGTGTGTGTAGTGATATGTGAAGCCGTGACGCGCAGATGGAGCCGTCCGCACCTGCAGCTCCTCTGGGACCCGAATGTGTCACAGCAACACCTGAACGAGACCTGTCAGCGTTTCTTCATCAGCAGTTCATCATCCTCTCTAACCCGTTTATTTTAGTTTTAGTTTATCTCGTCGTTCTCTTTGCTCTCATGTTTTCTGTGATTCAGAAACTGGAGATTTAAACTACATGCGGTCAAAGTTGGGTAGTAACTGGTTATATTTACTTCAATAACTTTAAAAATTTACTTTTAGTATTTTTACGATGCTGTAATTTTCACTTTTACTTGAGTAAAAAACGCTCAAACTTTTGTAAATCTCCAGTTGTGTCTCTAAAACTGGAGACACGACATAAACAGAGATAAACAGAAAACATCAGGAGTTAAAGCGACACGACCGGATGGAAACGTTTGTCAAAACGCCAAAACCTGACTGACCGACTGACAGACATTTATCACCAGAAAACTGGTGATAAATGTTGGAAAGCATCTGAACAGGATGACTTGATAAGACATGGAGAACAAACACACAGGCTGACTGCCACCGGCGTGTTGAGGCTTATGTTGTTACACACACACACACACACACACACACTGGCTGCCAGGAGGAAGTGGAGAGGTGCTTTAACGTGAATTTCCTCATGTGAATAAAACATGTTTTCCTGTGAAAAACTTGATTCCAACTGAAGGTGTGGAGACGCAGTGAGAGCAGCGGAGCGACGGCGATTCATCATTTGGAAAGTTCTCAATGCACAACTGAAGTCCAAAGAATCAAACTCTGGTCCTCCAAACCTCGGTCTGGTTCTGTTTGAATGTGAACGCCAAGCGGTCCAGAGACCGCTCCAAAAGCAGGAAGTGGACTACAGCGCAGGGCATTCTGGGTAAATACAACCAAAACAAATGCTAGCGTTAGCCTAGCGCTAGCTGGAGAAATGTTTTGAGAAATCCTTCAACTGCTAAAATCTGATGCCTCCATCTTGTTTCCATCTGGTGAAGCAGGAAGTAGCGCTCAGTGTCTTCAGAGGTTGTTGGTGCAACGCCTGTTTGAGCTGTTGACTAAACAGATGTTGGGAATAAACCAATCAGAAGCTTATAAAGCTGTGACATCATCAGGACTTTAACACGTCACTTAAATTAAATGATTTTGGTTTATGTAAACTTCTGGACGAATCTAGGTGATTCTGAATGACAGGTCTGGACTTTCCATGCAGAACAGAACCAGAATCAGTTTGAACAGAACCAGAACCGCTGCTCCAGTTTGAACAGAACCTCTGTGTGTAATCAGCAGGAAACCGGGTCAGAGTCCCAGACTGGAACTGGAAATGTTTTCCTGGTGAAAGCTCTGAATTCTGCCTTTTTATTTTAGTTTCATTATTGGGTCACTGAAGGCTTTTTGTCCTGGAAATAGGAGCACACACACACACACCCACACGCAAACACACCCCCACACATACACCCCCCCGCACACACACACACACACACACAGAAGAAGCCCCTGCTGTCGACAGAAACAACAGTTCAACTAACAACTGAAACACAAAGCGCTGCTCCTTTGGATTTAACAACCAGGAGAGGGAAGTTCTGGGAAAACTGGGTCACACCCCCCCACACACACACAAACACACACACACACACCCCCACACACACACCTGTGATTCTGCACCTTTACTCTGTGCTTCTCCTCTGATTACTGAACCCAAATTACTAATTTAAGAGGCATTGTGCAGTCCGGTCCGCTTCAGTCCAACTCCGGTCCGTTTTTCTGAAAAGTCCAGTTCGGTTTGGAGGTGTGAACGCTAATCGAACTCCGGTTCAGGTATTATGGGATGGTTTAGAGCACAGATGTGAAACTCGAGGTCCGGGGGCCAAACGTGGCCCAGCATAGCTTCTCTTTAGGTCCTTTAGGCCCCAGACAACAAATTACATCAATCAGTTGCTCCAGTTTTTGGAGATTCGTTGATCATGGATTTTTCATGCTGGTGCATAGTAGCGAGTTCATTACAACTTTTTCCAAAAAAGGGTTTGAGTGATACCAACTCCCACCTGCAGGTGGCGGTGTTACCAACTATTACTCCACTGCTGCCGCAGCTTTACCTGATGTGAAGATTTATTCAGTAATTAATGTGGCAGCTAAGAAAAGAAAGAATAGAATTCAGACACGGCCATTTACTAATCATTTAACAGTTTCTTAAGAACATTCATGATGTTGATCAAAATGAGTTCAACACCAATACTTTAGAGCAAAGCTGATCCATCTATTAGAATGGCCTAGTCAAAGTCCAGACCCAGAACGAACTGAGAGTCTGTGAATACTTTAAAACTGGTTCAGATGTTTTCCATCTAATCCTGAGCTGGTAGAGACAAAAAACAGACGAGAATGTTCTGCTGAATAAAAGGCCAAATATACATGCACACCGCACTTTCCAGATATTTGTGTAAAAGAACCAAAAGAGAGCGAAGACTTTGACTCGTTAATTTTGGTTAATAAAATACATCAATCTAAACACAATTAATTGTTTCATTATTTTTTATTTTCTTGCTTACAAAGGTTCCACCTTTGTTTCTGGTACGACCGTAAATCTGACGCACAGCTACATCCGAGCTAAAGGTAATCTGTTGGGTTTTAATTCCTGCTTCTAAACTATCTGATTGGACGGTCAGTAAAAGACTATTGATGTGTTCAAGTTGTGCTAAAAGGAGTTAGCCAGTCAGTGAAGCTATGCTAGCTTCACTGACTAAAATAGCACCTCAATGCTAGCCATGTAGCAGCTAACGCTAATGTTAGCGTCCATTTTGCTAAAGAAGTTCAGGACTTCCTGAAACTTCGCTCCAATCTGATCTTTGAAGAACAAATTAAAACTAGAAATATTTTTGTTTTTGAGCTCACATGTCTGTCTATTTAATAATTTAGCAACAAAAATTTATTTTGAATGAAAAATTTTGTTTTCATTACTTTTGATTAATTGCAGAGCCTGAAATTCCTCCACTTTTTAAAAAAGAGAAAAATTAATCCAAAAACCATAATTTTTTACATCGTGGTTTGAGTTTCATATCGTAACCCTCTAAGAAAATACATTGAACATCCTGTGACATCACTTCCTGTTTGGAACCTGCAGAGCAACGTGAAATGAGCCGCTGATCAACGCTGTCCATCCATCCATCCAACCATCCATCCATCCAACCATCCATCCATCCATCCAACCATCCATCCATCCATCCATCCATCCAACCATCCATCCATCCATCCATCCATCCATCCATCCATCCATCCATCCAACCATCCATCCATCCATCCATCCATCCATCCATCCATCCATCCAACCATCCATCCATCCAACCATCCATCCATCCAACCATCCATCCATCCAACCATCCATCCATCCAACCATCCATCCATCNATCCATCCATCCATCCATCCATCCATCCATCCATCCATCCATCCATCCATCCATCCATCCATCCATCCATCCATCCAACCATCCATCCATCCATCCAACCATCCATCCATCCATCCATCCATCCATCCATCCAGTGTTTGGTGAGTTGGTGAATCTCCTCTCAGGTTGCCGTCAGATTCCTGAACTCACGTTTTGAAGCAGGGATCTCCAGACAGGAGCGTCATCCCGATGGTCACCTGGAGGAGAAAAACCGTTTAATGAAACTTCATGGAGACACAAAGAGACCAAAGTCACTTTAAAGATCGAATTCGACTCTAACAGACATCTGAACATCTGTGTGTGTGTGTGTGTGGGGGTGCGTGTGTGTGTGTGTGGGTGTGGGTGTGGGGGGGTGTGTGTGTGTGTGTGTGTGATGCCTTCAGGATGGAGTTGTCCTGCCGGGTGTTTTTGGTGTCATAACCCTCCAGGATGCAGCAGCGGACCGTCGAGCCTGAACCAGCAAACTCAGAAATGTTGAGGTCAGCAAATCCCAGCTGGAGGAAGACGGACAGAGAGACAGACGGACGGACGGATGAATCAACAGAAAGTGAAAGTCGGCTCAAGCAGACGGATCCATTCTTCCTTCCATGAAGTCAACAGCCTGTTTTAACCCCACATTCACTTTTATCTGCCCGATTCTCTCTGACCTCTGACCTCAGCTGATAGTTTATTTATCTTAGGAATAAATAATGAGCAGAAAGAGGCTGATCTGATCTCGAAGCCCATTTAGGAAACTAAAAACACTTTAAAATAACTTGGTAACATCAGGAAGTGGCGTTTCATCGGCCCAGTGGGCGAGGCTCGGTTAATCATTACATTTATTATCTGTGACACAGAAAGGCTTCATAAACTCACCTTGGAGAAGGCCTTCCCTCCCTTCTGCTCCTGCAGAGACAGAACCAAACAGTCAGGAACAAACTAAAACCTGAGCAGGTTGAGTTCCTGTTTCCTGGAAACCGCCCAGAGGTTTTCTGTTCGCAGGTTTAGGTTGAGACGTCCAACATGTTCCCACTGGTCCCAGTATGATTTTATGACTTTCCTGATTAAACAAACCAGGCGGCGCTTTCCCTCTACGGATCAAAACCTTTTCACTGCCACTTTGATTTTATTCATGGAATCCGGTCCTTTACAGACATCCGCTAACCTGCTAACAGCAAAGCTAACTGTTCATTTGGTGCTTCTGCTAGCTTTGAAAACATTTAGCATTTTAGCTTCTGAACCTCTAATTTATTTGGCTGTTTTTTAAACTTGCATCTGTGTTGACATTTTGGTTGTCGACTGTTAAGAATCATTCAGAGAGTTGGATTTCCATTTACCCAGAATGCATTGCTGTTGTTCTACAATAAAGAGTTTAATGTTTATTTTCTGTCTGAAGTCCGACCGTGGTCAAAAACAGCACTAGCAAATCTTAGTACTTTAGCATTAGCTTTTGCTAAGTAGCATGTTGGTATAGCGTTTTATGATGTGTTTTAGGGTTAGCACAGCTAGCTTTTAGTTAGCATTGTCCACCACTGATGACCAGCATCCTTTCTCTGATCCTAGTGGGAAATGTCCACTCAGTGGTTTCCTGCAGAAGCAATGACCTTGACCAGTAATGACCTTCACCAGTTCCAGCATCTCTGACCAATCAGCACAAAGATCTTCTGTAGTTTCTTTAACCTCCATAGTGACAATCAGATCCGTTTCCTGTTTCCTGGTTTTATTTCTGCAGAATATTTGAACTAATTCTGGATTCCTCCTCCTGATCACAGTGGATCCCAACATAAACAACAGACGTGTTTACAGACCTGCAGAAGTTTGGAGGTGATTCCATGTTTACCTTGCGAACAGAAACTCTGCAGATGCAGGGATCCAACACTCCAGTGACGGGGTTGGCGCTCATTTTACACACAAAGGAGAACTTCTTCCTCCATCGAACACAGTTCTGCTGCACCTCCTCCCTGCAAAACAGACACACACACCCGCACACCCCCACCCCCACACACACACACACACCCACACACACTTCATTTAGAGATGAAACTGAAGGTTTTCTCAAAGCAGCTGTAAACCTGTGAGTCCAGAAAGCAGCTTGTTGAATTAACAAAGATATTCCAAGAATCTGTGAAAATCATTTAAATTATGTTTTTTTAATGAATCTGAAGTATATTGATATTATTTTTTTAGACCAAATATTACAGAGTCAAACAAATTTACATGAAATTGTCACAAATTGCAAAGAAACATACATTTAAACAGATTATCTGTCAGATTATCTGCAAAAATAAAGTAGATTTGAGTAAATACTCTAAACTCTGCTTCATTGCTCCGTGTTCCCCGGTCATTAGGTCTACATATTGGACCCGGTACAGTCACTAGGTCTACATATTGGACCCGGTACGGTCACTAGGTCTACATATTGGACCCGGTACAGTCACTAGGTCTACATATTGGACCCGGTACGGTCACTAGGTCTACATTTTGGACCCGGTACGGTCACTAGGTCTACATATTGGACCCGGTACGGTCA
>CAEGAG010198318.1:0-11407 GCA_903067065.1 Brachyrhaphis terrabensis
TGTGCAGTATTATTTTTATTATGTTGTCAATTTTGCCTATAAGCATATTAGCATTAAAGTGTTGATGTCACAGATAGAGAAAATGAACTCCAATTCTGAGGACAAAACAGGATGGGTGCTTGACAACTTTCCCAAGAATCTTTCTGAAATGGAAGTCGTTCAGCAAGCCGGAACCCTGCCAGACACAATCATCTGTCTCAAAGACACAGATAAATATTACAGTGGGAGCATAATTCATGCATTTGTTTTCTCCAAGTTTCCCCTTAGATTGTGTCTTTAATGTGTCCACTTTATTGTATATGTGTGCAAAACAGTTATGAAAAGAGTTTATGAGAAGAATAAGGAAAGTGTGGACAAAGCCATCGAGAAAAGATTACAGAACCAACCGTTTTTTCGAAATGAGACAGTTTTGTAAGTTCAGACTCAGTAGCCTTCTCAAAGTGTTTTTGCACATTTCTGATACAATGTTAAATTTCTTCCCACTTCAGCAAAGAAAAGGAGCAAGAGTCAGAGACACAGTCAGACTTACTGACAGTTATCGAAGAGGAAGATGGTATGAGGTCTCCATGTGCTTCTAGAACTTGTAGTGTCAGATTTTGTAAGATAATTCTTATAAATTAAGAATTATCTTAATTTATAGAACTTAAATATATTGATGTTGCCTGTCCAGTAGACACAGACAAAATAAACCTAGCAGTCGATTGTTATAATTTGGATTAATCGGGACAGTCTGAACAAAAATGAACAGAAGCGCCAACGATAAAGATTTAAACTTGAATCCTTTTCTCCTTTTGCTCTGTGCTATATTAGTAGACTTACCAGAAGGCATGGACATGGACTATGCCAACATTCCAGAGATGAAAGAGTATAAAGAGCAAGTTGAGATATTTGAGGCGGAGTGGGATTATATGCAATCAAGCATAACAGTAAACCACTTCGATGTTGAGATTGGGGGGAAAAGCCCTGACGACTTGCTTCAAGAAATTGTCAAAAAAATGGAACGTGAGTGTACAAACCTGTTTCAAGTCATGACAATAAACTTTTAAGGTTTTGCAGTTTGATTGGTAATAACAGTACCTTTTTGGCTTTTTTGTACTTAAATATTTCAAATTGCCCAAAATGCTATATTCAAAGAGTAACTTACGTATGTGCAAAAAGTGTTTTTTTTTTATTTTTATTATTATTATGATTTCCTTCATTAAGGGGAAAAAACCTATCCAAAACAACCTGACCATGTGGAAAATAATAATCCCTTCTTGGCAATGATCATAGTTGATAGCAACTACCACCATTTATTAGAAAAAACTGGCAAGGAATCCTTTAAAAATATATTTTTTGAATTCTGCAAAAGTTTTTGATCATGAAAAACCTGTTCAAGGTTATGCCAAAATTTTCAAGTTTGATTTAAATTCTAGCATGTTATGTTGCTTTTTTAGAATATTTAGTCTACTTCATGCTGTTAGACAGTTGCAATTCATATATAATTCTTTATCTCTTGAGACTCGTCTCATTTAGAAGAAAGACATGTTACATACATCACAAAAAAAACATAAAAACAATGATACAATATATTAAAAGTGATTTGTTCACTGAACAGGTCTGGCATTAATCTAGTTTGAATAAATTTGGACAAAGTTATTAAGAAAATGTGGATAATCTAAATTTAGTCTGGATTAAACATGGCAGGTAATTACTGTTTCACACAGAGCCAGGTTGGGTTGGAAAGCCTTTTTCCCTAATAAACAGTTGAAAAACTGCATTTTGTATTTACTCAAAGGTTATCTTTGTCTGATATTGATATTTATTATGCTCTCAAATATTTAAGTGTGACAAGGCACAAAAATAGAGAAAATTTGTGAGAAAGTAAAGTCCTTCCATCTTTATTTCCATCACCTCTAGAACCATTTCAGTATGTGGCTTGGGAGTTTTCTTCACTTGACCTGAATGAGGAGGAAGAAGATCAGGAGGCCTTAGCAGCACTTGAAAATGAAGAAGAAGATAGTGACGAAACGGAAGAGGAAGAAGACGAGGAAGAGGATGTACTGACAAATATTTTGGATTTAAAATTGATATTACAAATCTATTTAAACCTTAAAAGTTTAAGATGTAGATCTTTTATTTTGTAGATAAATGTAGTTTTTAATCATCTGTAAGATCATCTTTGTTCAACCAATGTTACAGTTTGAACCAGCAAGCAAGAGATTGTTAGGCGACACCAAGCATTTCTGCCCTGTTGCCTTCAAAACCAACAATGTCCTGTGGCCAGCGACTGACAAAATCTCAGCCAAGTACCGTGACCGGACTTATTACTTCTCCACCATAGATGCCAGAGAGTCCTTCATTGAAAATCCTGACCAATTTGTTACACAAGGAGAGCTCCTTAAGGTAAAGCAGCAATAATGAGAATCAAGAAGTACTTTTTTCAGAATAAGATAGAATCACTTACGTGTTTCTACTTTCCTCCTATGCAAGCCTCCTGCCTTGCGAATCTTTTTGCTTGGTGCTAGAGGGTCAGGCAAAACGACTAATGGTGAATGGCTTGCAAAGAAACTCAGATTTTTCCATATTCAGTTCAGAGAGGAACTGCAAATGAAAATTATGGCCAAGACCAGTAAGCCAGTACCCAGTTCTGATGAGGCCGTGTACCTAAAGAGTGATACTGAGTATGTGGAGGCCCAAATAAGAACAGAAAAGGGAGAGGAAGAGGAAACAGAAAATACATCTGGCAAAATGAACATTGAAGAGGTTTGTTTTTTTGTTTTTTTTTATTGACTTTTAGGTTTTTTTCTCTAAGTTTTAAAAACAGGAATTTTGTTGTCAGGTTAAAATATGAAATATCTGTGTTTTTGTAATCACAACAGGAGGTGTTTTTGACTGAAGATGAATTAGTCATCAAAGCCTACCTAGCCGATGGAGAGCCATTGACTCCTCAAGTTTTGGATATGATTCTTTTGCCTTACTTTCAAGATGAACCATTCAAGTAATTATTACCAGACATTCTTTATTTTAGGATGTACTTGACTAGAGTAGTTTTTTACTACCCTAAAGCTGTTTGTTTGTCCACCCATCCAAAAATCCATATATCAATTTTATTAAACACCGTGTGGCAACAACAGTTTATTTTGGATTATTCTGGGGGAGCTTGCTGTCATACCGTTGTCGAGTGTTGATCCTGGAGATTGGCTGGAAACAGCCTGAAGACATATCTAGAAGCCCCCTCCACCTCTTGTATTCAGGAACATCGGGGTTGGGTGCCATGCAAGTTAGATGACAGGCAAGCGTGTTGGTCTGGATTTTCAGCTGCCCTATCTGTCTGCATTCACAAACACTATGCTCAGAATCTTATTTTGAATTCAAATGTAGTTAATCTACATAACACCATGCACCTTTTTCTTTTACATCTTTGGTAGTTTTGGTTATAGTCAAATCTTTTTCTTGATTTTTTTTCATATGCTACTATGTACTTTCTAGGTCTACAGGCTTCATCTTGGAGGGTTTCCCCCATGATCCTGACCAGGTGGAGTTCATGTTGGAACGACAGCTATTCCCTGATGTTGTTGTTGTCATGGAAGCTGAAGCAACAGATGTCCAAAGACGCCTGTTGCCAGGCTACCTTGAGAAGTGGCGCATGCTCTACAACAAGCATGAAGAACAGATAAAGCTTCTGCAACAGCTGCGGCAAAAGAATCGAGTATGAATGTGATTTCTTTTGTGTGTGTGTGTGTGATGACAAGATTATTTTTTAAATAATTTCTATTAATAATTATTTCTCTTATTTCTATTACTAGTATCTAAATCATTTGTTTTTACTGCTTTGATCTAGGACGAAATGATCACCAAGAGAAGGGCTGAACTCATAGAGCTGCAAGAGGCTGATGAGTCCAGATTTACCGTAAGCAAACTCATCAATACCTTGTTATCTCACTTTGGATTTTAAATGTTCTTTAATTTTATACATTTAAACAAATAGTTTAGGCACCAGGTAAAAGAAAGTGAGGAAGAAGTAGAGGATTCCTACAACATGGATGAGATAGATGCTATATTGGAAGTGGAATTTCCTGAATTTGGCTTCAGTGAGGACATAGATGAACAGGAGACTGAAGAGGCAGCGACTGAATGGATTGAGGAGGAAATAGAAGACCGCTTTGAAAAAGATTCTGCAAACCTTATGACTGTGATGGTATGAATACAGAAAACTTTTAAAAGCTAATAAGTGGAAGTCTAATAACCACTCTGGAGAGTGTATGACTTCTGAGCATGTCTTCTCCACCTCTCTTTTCATGTTAATGTGAAGATCCTAACATCCTTGCATTTGTTAATGGTCTTCTGAGTTTACATGTGTTTTTGTAATCTCAGGAACTCCTCAGTGAAAATGACATACCCAAGCTGGAATTCAATGCATCTCAAAAGTTAAAAAAAATCCAGGATCACCTGCTCTACAAAATCAAGCCTATGATAACAAACAGAGAGTCACTTTTCCTATCATGTCAGCCCATCTCATACAGACTTGCACACAATCTGCTGCTCCACTCGTATAAGCTTAACAGCGCCTTTGGCTGTGCAGATCCTGTCCAGGTTAGTATAATTAAGGAAATTGAGAAGTAACAGCTGTGTGTCTAGAGATTTAAAAAAGTTTTGACATTCATTTATATTTATTTCTATTTTGAGTTTGGAAACCGACTGATTGCCTGTGTTGATTTTTTTTTTTTTTCATGTCCAACCCAGCAATACGAAGAGGACATAATTCATCCAATCCACTGGCCTCTAAATTCCGCACATTCCCTCTCCCTCGGTCCTTTTATTTACTTTTTTCGAACCAAGGAAAACCGCATCAAGTTCACCCTGAACCCATTAAAATATCTTCGACAGCCGAAGCCCACCACTTCCCTCCCCATAAAAATAGCAGTGATTGGACCTCCTAAAGCTGGAAAAACCACTGGTAAGTCTCAAGGCAGCTGTAGATGATTCTCAATTGACAAGAAAGCGTCAAATGACTTTTTAATTTTTTTAACCATTTATGTCTGTAGTGGCAAAAATGTTTGCCGAAAAATATGGTTTAGCTCGGCTTTCCATTGGGACAGCAATGCGTCTGGTGTTGAACTACAAGGCGCACACCAACCTGGCTGCGGAGATGAAAAAGTATCTCACACAGGGCCTTGTTGTGCCTGATGACCTCGCTATTCAGTGTCTGGAAGTGGCACTCCTTAGCTCTGTATGTAGCATTCGAGGGTAAGATATGTTTTTTGATTTATGGTCATACAATATTATTTGAAATGACAGTACCTTGGTATCTATATCATTTGCAGTTTGTTGAAATTTGTTGCATTTGAGCTACAGATATCTGTATATTTTATTAGAATTTTATGTGAAAGACCAACACAGAAGCACAGAAACAATTTTTTATAAATTATGAATTGAGAGAAAAAGGATGCACATATCCCCTCATCCTCAAAAAGAGATGGATGCATCTGATTTTATTCCACTTTAATTAACACTTTATAGAGCCACCTTTTACTGCAGTTTGCATGTACAACTCTTTTGCGGTATGTCTCTACCAGTTTTGTGCATTTAGGTCACAGGTGTCAAACTCCAGTCCTCAAGGGCCGGTGTCCTGCAGTTTTTAGATGTGCCACAGGTACAAAACACTGGAATGAAATGGCTTAATTACCTCCTCCTTGTGTAGATACATTCTCCAGAGCCTTGCTAATGACCTAATTATTCTATTCAGGTGTGGTGCAACAGAGGCACATCTAAAAGTTACAGGACACTGCCCCTTGAGGACTGGAGTTTGACACCTCTGATTTAGGTGCTGAATTTCTGCTCACTCTTTCTTGCAACATTGCTTAAACTCACCCAGATGGGATCTAAAGCTTGTGTGAAAATTTTAAAGTCTTGTCACAGGTTCTCTGTTAATTTTAAATCTAGACTTTAACTACGCCATTTTAACACATGCATATGTTTTGATCTACATCATTCTCTTTTAGCTCTAGCATTATATTTAGTCTCACCACTACAGGAATGTGAACCTTTACTCTACTCTTAAGACTTTGCAGACTCCATGGGATTTTCATCCAATACTACACTTTCTCTGCTCCATATATCTTCCCATCAGTGCTGATTATTTTGTGTTATCTTTATGTTGTGTAATAACACAACTGCTTTTGGATTTCTTTCAACAATGGCTTTCTCCTAACTATTGTTCCATGACGGACAGATTATGGATATGGAGTGAACAACGTAAAGTTTTTCTGTCTGCAAATATTCCAATATGAGATGTGGATCTCTGTTGCTCTCCATGGTTTGAGTTACCATGGGCATCTTTGCTGCTTCTCTGATGAACGCTCTCCTTACCTGTCCAATTGTTCTAGGTAGAACTTTGCTTCTGTGAGATGTTCAAAAGAATGTAATTATTTAATGACTTGATCCTACTTTAAACTTCCACACAGCTTTGTCTCTGACTTGTTTGCTGTATTCCTTGGTCTTCATGATGCTGTTTGCTCTCTAATGTTGTCAACAAACCTCTGAAGCCTTCACAGAACATCTATCTTTATCCTGGCATTAAACTGATAGAAGAAATATTCACTAGTTAGGTGACTTCTGAAGTCACCTAATTACACTGCATTTTTATGTGATACCAGAGCAAAGGGAACTGAATACAAAATAATGTCACAGTTTTCCCAGTTTTATTTGAAGAAAAGTGTAAAAAAAACCCAAACATATAATTTTCCTTTTACTTCACAATTATTCAATACTTTTTGCTGGTCTTACAAGCAAAATCTCAAATTTGTGGTAGTAACATGAATTTTGAAACAAGTCAAGTGTTATTGATAGCTTTAGAAGGCCCCGTAAGTCTAAGAGTTTTTTCTTTTTTAAAAATTCTGTCGTCTAAAGTTTGAACAAGAAAATTACCTTTTTTGATGCAAGAATAAAACTGTACAATTTCTAGTTATGTGAGTGTAAAAACAAATGTCTGGTTTAATTTATGTTTCAGGTATGTACTGGATGGCTTTCCAATGACCCTTCAGCAGGCAGAACTCATGGAGTCTCAGAACATCATACCTATGCTAGTATTTGAGCTCCAAATCAGTACCATAGAGGTCCTTCTGAGAGGCCTTTCTGACAAGATGGACCCCAACAAGTAAACCAGTCTTTATTAAAAACAGTAGCTTCCTTTAAATACTGAAAGTCTGATAGCTGGTTGAAGCAAGAAAATGAAAACCAATACAAACTCTGCCCATGCTTTATTTTTTATCATTTTAGGCCTTACCTGTTACATGACAGCTCTGAGATCCTGCACAGTTGGGATTCTTCTTACAAGAAAGAGGTTGAACATGTTAGGCCATACTTCCAAGAACAGCATCAGAACTGGTTCGTGCTCGATGGCTCTAAAAACAAATGGTGGATATGGAAAAATATTTTACACCAAGTCAACATCAGTATGAAATGTCTGCATACCTACCTGAAGAGGAGACAAAGTGGTAAGTGTTGGAAGAACTGGTAAAATAAAAATAAAAACATGCTAAAACGTTTTAGATGCAACCCTTCAATTCCAAGCACTATTTCTAAACAGGGAAAGCTGCCTGCATAAACAAGCTGTGCATCACACCCAATGAGCTTAATAGTCGCCTTGGAGAGTTTGGCCATTACTGTCCTGTCTGCCTTGCTCTATACTATCACCTGGTGGATTGCTCAGAAACCTCAGACTTGACTCATGCTGCTGAGTACAAAAAGTTTTATTATCGCCTATGTGGTGGAAACCATCTAGAGGTCAGTGTCTGACATTTACACAATATGATTACTTACATATGGTTACATTCTCTTTTACACGCGTTTCCTGTATTGAATTGAAATTACGATCAAATATATGGCTGGCATTGTGCTTAAGAAAGTCAAAAATTGCATTATATTCTTTTGACAACAGATGTTCCTGTCAAATCCTGATGAGTTTTTGGCGCCTTGTTGTCCATACAACCTCCCTGAGCCCCACCTACTGCCAAGAAAGATGACAGAGTTGGAGGTGAAAAACAAATTCCCACAGCAGGTTGAATTGAAGGGATTCTGTCCTGTCACTTACAAGGATGGAAACCAGAGGTATGCATTCCTGGCAAAAATTATAATTTATCATGCATAAAAAAGTAGCTACTTTATCATATCTTTTGAATATGTCTAAACATTATTTTTTGTAGGTATGAAGCACTGGTTCGAGGATTGATGCAATATGCAGTGGAATACAAAGAAAAACTTTACATTTTTGAGACAAAAGAGAAGCAGGAGAAGTTCTTGAGGTAGATGCAAAACAACTTTTTGCTATATTATACTCTCAATGCTCTTTTATTGTTATATGTACTCCCTCTTAATTATTTCTGATAATCAAACTAATTTTTAATATCAGGCTAATGTAAGTTGAGTAAATATGAAAATAAGTTTTTAATGGTGATTTAGTTCATCAAGGGCAATAACTACCCAAACTAACCTGGCCCATTGTGAAAAAGCAAGTCCTATCCCAATCACCCCCTTTTAAGTCATGAATGATTTTGAAATCGAAATAGAATTTAAGTATCAATATCCATCCTTAATTGGTGTCTGACCAGTTTTCGGATTCAATTCAAAAATATTTTATTGATCCCAAAGGGAAATTAAATGTTCTTATAAGAGTTACAGATGATACTATCAACAACCTTTTAGAAATTATGCAACATCTTGCTGCAAATGTTGAAGGATCACTAAAATTAAACGTATCTGGCCAGCTGTGGCCTAGAAGAGCTCACAAAGCAACATTTCATGCACTGATTTCAAGAAATTTAAGTACAAATGAGAAACAAAGTCTTTGACAACAGTAAGTCTGTAAGGGGCTAACAAACCATTTCTAATGTTTTGGAAGCATCTAACTCATTCTAAGGCCAATGATAGACATCCACAAAAGCAGAAAACATGAAAAAGTAGTGAATCTTCCCTGGAAACCCAAACAAAATCCAAACCACTGCAGGCCTGATATAACCTAGTTAAAGTCAATATCCATTATTCAATTATTAGAAAGCTGCAAAAATGTCACCCCTGAGTCCCAAAACCTCACCCTAAAAAGCAACCACAAATCTGTGTAAGAATTTTCTGTTTATTAAATAGACAAAAGAGGAAATTTTAAATAATCTTATGGAAGACATGCCCTTTCACAAAACCATTACAAAGCAACTGCTTTTCTGGAAATTTATTCAATTCTTATGGTATGGAAAATCTCAAGGAATCATAATGACAATGATCTGAAGAGCACCAGCAAATCCAACTCTGACTGGCTAAAAAAGCAAAGCAAACCCAAGGTCTAGTCAAAGTCTGGACTGAAATTCAGTTGATAGGCTATGGCCTTAAAAAGGCTGCCCATGCTTGAGAACCCTTCAAATTGGCAGAATTAAAATAGTTATTAGGTTTAGGCAGTAGTTATTTTTCCTTTTGAAAACTGCTGATTGTATTTACTCAGGTTATCTTTGTTTGATCTGAAATTTTATTTGATAATCCAAAATATCCAAGTGTGTCAACAGGGCAAAAACAGGAGAAAATCTGTAACAGGGTAAACATGTTTTTACATCACTGTATTTCTGTTCTTGTCTGAAAATAACAGTTACAGGTTTTGTTTTCTTTATGCACTAAATGACAATGGAATTAAACATTCTGCCTTGGTATATGTTACCAAAGGATGCCTGAAATCTACTGTGACCAAAAGCTACCCTGTAAGGTTCCTCCTCTTGATGAGCCTGTTCCCCTCACTTCCCTTCCAACACTAGGCTACCTGGAACAGGTTAAACACACTGTCCCCCTGATTTATGTCTTTTTTTTTTAAGTTAAAATTTTCATTGCATGCATTTTACGAGTGTTTTTGCTGTTCTGAATCAGGTTCAGGCTGAACTTGTTTGTTTCTTTAGGGAGTGGCAGAAGCAGTGATCAAAGCCATGACAGCTGTTGGGTCTTTCAAACCAAAGTACCCTTTTGTCAGTGTAAAAAGATCAGCTCTTGTGTATGTGGCCTACTATTTGAAAGGTGAGCAGACTCTCAAAGGTGCATGTACTTGAACTAAAGCATTAATCGAGTTTTATCATGACAAAGATTGTAAGTGGGGTTTTTTATTGTTGCGTTTTACAAGCTTTCAATCACAAGTCCACTGGCTGTCTTCGTCAGAAGTACAAGAAAAAACTTGCATCATTTGAAGAGAAATGTGAGCTCATAACCTACCTCAGTTCAGCAATGACAGGAGCCTATAAACCTCCCGGCGAACGTCCCATCGATTTTGACTTTAAGCTCAACAGGTTTCTGGCACTGGGATCTCCGGGAGCCACTGATACTCTGTAGCTACATCTCTTCTGGGTGTTTTTTCAGCATTGTCACTTAGCGGTAGTGCAGTTATGTGTATGTGCATCAATAAAATTTTTAATCCGTGACTTTTAGAAATGTGCAATCTGTAATGAAGCATATTTCTCTTTAAATAAAAAACATTGGCTTCGATCATCATTCAATCTCGTTTCTAGCTATCCAAAAGCTTTAAAAGAGTCTCACAGAAATACAGTTATTTAAACACTTTTTAGCTTTGGTTTTTATGGTGGCAATTTGAACTGAGTCTAGGTTGCTATAAAACATAACCAGATAAATGCAATTAAATGAAGAGCTGAATCCTTTTTGTCACTTATATGGTTCCCTCCAAGGAAATAGCTGCCAAAAAGGTTTAGGGTCAAGGGTGTTGCTGTTCATAAGATTGCATCTCACTAAACAACTCATTGATTTGTGCAGAAATTCAGGAGAGAGGTTTAATTGCTGTGAAAAAAGAAAGCATGGAGAAGGAGGATGTTTTGGATATCTGTGAAAATGCGCACAAAAGTAGCCACTTGAAAATGTTTTTTATAAAGTTATTCTCTCTGAAGAAGACCCCTTCAAACCATCAACAATGTTTTGAAAAAAGACTGTCCAAAGAAAAAAAGGTGAACACAACCACATGATTGTGAATGCATCTCATGTTGACAGAAATTAGCCTGAATTGAATAATCGAGGCTAATTGCCTGGGCCTCAATTATCCAAGGGAGTGGGATTATTTGCAATTTTGCCAATAAAAGCGCTGCCTTCAGTAAAAGAATTGGATTGATGACTCAGGGGGAATTTAGTGATGAACAATGCTTTTTCCTAACACTGTGCCACAATGCAAAAATGGCAAGAAAGTGGCTAAAATATGAAAATATTGCAACTCGGGGTCAGACAGGAAATTCCCAAGATCTTAATTAATCTATTTCAAAATCTATTAATAACTTTGATAAACTTGACTTATTTCTTCACAAAAGGCTGTGTGAAATATGACCCAAAAGTCATTAAAATTCAGGAGATTAATAAAACATCTGAGAACAAACGCTAATTCAGTAAAGTCTGTAAAAAA
>CAEGAG010198482.1:0-16751 GCA_903067065.1 Brachyrhaphis terrabensis
GTAGGGACATGTCCCGACCAATATTCACGGGATGTGAAAAAGTCCCGACCAATTTTTGCCATATTGACTCAAAGAACGTGGATCTACGATCTTTGATTAGCAGCAGGCGGTGCGCGGAACGGAAGTGTCAAACTCTTTAGTTTGACATTTATTATGAGCCTCCGAGACCCTGTCGGAACGGTGCTGCCGAGGGGGGGGGTTGGGGGGAAGAGATGGTGTCAAGGTCCCCACCAAAACTTAGACCAAACCTACGCCCTTGGGCGTAGTTACCGGGACGGCTCCCTGTCAGGAATCCTGTTAGGTGTTTGTAACCTGCTGAACCAGACTGAGGACATCCTAACCTGGATGTGTTGAGACTCGGTGTCACCTAAATTCAGTGTTGGACAAACTGTTTAGTTAAAGTGTTTTATCAGTCAAACCTCTTTTGAGAAATTCGAAAAGCCTGACTTTTTCTGTGATTCCTCTGTTACTCTTAAAACTCGATACTGGACACGTTTTCCAGCCTGAAATGTTCCTAGAACGGCCAGATCTTTTTGTGACGACATAGAAAGAAAGGGAGCCAGGTTGAAGGTAGCTGAGCAAGACAAAGGGGATGAAAATTTTCTCATTGCGTTCTAACTTTCAATCCTGATACCCTAAATTAGCTGGAAGCTAATGAGCTTAGCTGCATTCCTATTGGATTCGGTGTGTTTTATTTGGCCTGGCTGTCACTAGCAAAATCCCATTAGAGAGCTGGGATATAGGAGCTTCAAGATGCCCTGTTGGCGCATACAGACAAGAAATGCATAGTAAACAAGAGTAGTGTGAGAGGCTGCACCTCTGTCAGAGCTTATTAATAAATTTGCTGTCACATCACAACCACAACCTCAATGTAGTTTATGGCGATTTTCTGTGGCAAACCAACACAAAGTGGTGCATAATTGTGAGGACATTGGTCAGAGAAAAAGACAATTACTCTAGGGGAGCTGCGGGAAACTACAGCTCAGGTGGAGAATATGCTGTCAACTATTACTGATCACAAATCTAGTCTTTATGGAAGAGTGGCAAGAACAAAGTTCTGTTGGCAGATTCCTACAAGAAGTGGCAAACTACTAAGATTGAGCCCTGGTTAAAGGACAGCCAAATTGATTATGTGGGGATATTATTTTTTTCCAGAAGCGACAGGGAAGCTGGTGCAAAACATGAAACCTGAGGTTCACAAATTCTCTCCATCTGATCTGACTGTGCTTGAGGTATTTTTCGAAACTTTCAGTCTCTACATGGGCAAAGCTGGTGGAGACTTACACTGTTATAAATTCCCAGGTATTACTGTTTGTTATTTAAGTCAAAATAAAAAAAGTGGTTCCAAGTATTGAACTAAATAATTGATCAAATGGGAATGGGCAAAGTGGGAAAAGGGAAATCTACCTTCATATCCGTGTTTTTGAAACAGAAAGTAACAAGTGAACGAAAATAAACAGAGGGACGTACTTGAGGACTTCCTCCAGGATTTTCATCTCTCGCTGCTCCAATTCGGTCATCACGTCAACCCCGTCGGTCAGACACTCTGGTAGGGCCCCTACATAGAGATTTTATTTGCAGAATTCACACCGAAAATGCGTGCTTGGATATGCAGCAACACTGTGTCTTTGTTTTTCTTCAGTGTACCGTTTTTTTCTTTAATGACTCTGAGGGCTTGGAGCTGCAGCTCCATGTTCTTCTGAACCATCAGCGAGCGAAACACCTGGAAGTCATCAGTAGCCAGAACTGGCTGGAACATGTCCTGAAAAAAACAACAACAAAAAAAACCAAAACAGAAATACAAACTTGTTAAAAAAACAAAACAAAACAAGGATGCTGCCGAGGTGAAATTTGTAAAAGGTAGAATAAAAAATATTGGGGTTAGTTTTTGCTTGTCACCAAGTCTTTCTGTTTTCACAGCAACAAAATTCTGGTGCTGCATTATAGCGAAACAGTACATCCAAGTGTGTGGCACTTAAATGTTTCAGAGTGTACCAACATTTCTCGCCCTGTTAAATCAATAACTAACTTTCATCAACCACAACATTTTGGTCTAATATTACTAGTGAGTGATTAAACTTGATCATTTTTGAATCATTTACGCTGACTTGGATATGAAGCTTTTGCACTGCTCAAAAAATAGGAACTGGCTAAGTAAGCAAACAAAATGAAGGCTGGCCTAGTCAAACTCTGAGCTTAAATCTGATTGACATGCTGTGGTGTGGCCTTCAATAGGTTGTTCACACTCAAAAACTGTTAATTGTCGCTGAATTAAAACAATTCAGCGAAAGAAGAGAAAACCCTTAACAATAAAAATGACTCAGCTGACTCAAACTGTTGAGTGAGTCAGCTCACGCAATTATTATGTAGGTTTAGGTGGCAAAAGACAACAGGCAGATGTGTCAATGACATAAAAAAATATCTTCATTCATATACTTATCTGTACAAGGACTATTAGGGGTCATTTTAGATAAAGTAAAAAATAAACAAGTTATATGGTGTCAAAAAATCATGAATTTGCAAAGATTTTTTTTTACATTTTTCAACAGTTAAAGCCATATATATATATATATATATATATATATCCATGGGTTTATCTAAGTGGTAAATCTATAGGATGTATATCTGGATATTTCCCCCAAAATCCAAGTGGTACATCTAAGCTCTTCTGTTGTATCAGAACATCTCCAGGATGCAGACTCTCCATGAACGTCGCAAACGGGATCCAGAATACACACACAAGGCAGTGAGGGAGAAGCTACAACATGTCTGCACATGAGAAATGGTTCTGATACAGGAAAAGAGCCCGGATTCACCACTTGGGAAATACCCAGATGCACATCTTCAACATAACAGCAGTCCTCTATCTTAGAGGACTGTTAGCATTTTTTTTTTTGCTCCAAATGTCTGACTTAGCTTCTGAGCTTTTTCTGACAACTTTAATAGTTCAAATGTATTGAACTGTACAATGTTGGAGAACATCATAGTTTTTAATGTTGTAAATTTAAGCAGCTAATTATGACAAATTGTGGCTTTTCTACATTAGTATTTCTTGAAAAACCTTTGGAATGAATGAATCTCAAAATCTATGAGTTTTTTGGCATTTTGTTTTTCTTTTATTCACAACAATCCTAATAGTCCATCATCTTATTTGGAGTCATGCTTTTCTCAATAATGTCGCACCAAAAACTTGGAAAACAAACTAAGCAATCCCAAATCAAAATCTAGAACATTCATTTCTGTTCTAAGTGGTGTCTAAGACAACAACAAAAAAACTCTTGATTAGGATGGTATTGCAAAACAAACTAAATTAAAGAATTGAACTGACTACAGCCTTTATGAACAAGGTATCAGAAAGGGATGCACTCACTGTACCGTAAATAATCCCCACGTATACTCGGCTATGTTTTCAAACACTGCGATGCTTACAGCTAATCTTATACACTGGCTTCCTGTTCTATTAGGAGCCAATCCTACATCTAGGCAGCAGTTTGGCAAAGTCCTTAATGTCATTCAGTGCAATTGGATCTCCTGACTAATTAGCCTCTTCATTTACAGTGTATACCTTGCAATGCATGGTATAAGTGACAAGAATAGAGGAAGATTCAGCAGCAGCAGAATTGCATCCAAATTAAAAATGAATTTTCATATTTATTAAAGTCACAGTACATCCACTAAATATTAAACATAGATGCAATTTAAATATGTCTCTAAGTACTGTGTCCAGTGATTTTATCTCGGTCTTTGACTATGCTTTATTTGCCAGGGATCTGAGATACTCAAGAGGAACCATCATCAACTTATAAATCTAACTAAAAGCACAAAACATTTGTTTTGACAAATATCATAAATACATTTCTGCCTACATAAACCCCGGCTTCTACCACTGAAAATAAATATTTGCTTTTTAAGCAAAAGTGATTGTATTTGCAGGCAGTAACCGTTTACCTTTGAGGTAATTAATGAGATTTGAATTATACCTGGGGACAGCAAATAAATCCCAAACTAGATCACTGCTGATCTATCACAGCCATGTCACACTCTTTGATTAGTACCAATCAAATTCTAATGCACTTTTTCTGAACCCTAGACTCTGGGGCCCACTGTCCAGCATATTTTAAAGGTTTCCCTGCTGCCACACACCTGATCACAGGCATTGACCACTGAAAGCCTCCAGCACAACTTCATAGAAAGCTAATGAAGAGAAACCTGCAACAACCGGAAAGACTCACCGTTATTCACCCATTACAATGACAGTGAAAGAGACTGTATGAGTGTAGACTTAGACACCCACAGGTGTGGCTACTTTAAAAGTACAAAAATTAAAGAAAAGTGCCAAGTTTATAAAGCAAATTATCTACATGTAAACATGATAGCTGTAGCCAAGTATTTTAGCAAACTTTCCAACATGGAAACACCACTCGGGTCCCACATGCACATGATAATTACTGTGTCTTTAAAAAAAAAATAGGAAAGCACAGATGACTATGCCATGGCTTTATAAACTTCTATTCGGTTAATTTACAGCATTTGAGTTGAATGGAGTATGTGAGTCAACTGGAGGGACTTTGATGGATGTAATCTAAGGCAACATCTCAAACACACTGCTTCTCTGTGTGACACCAGGAGAAAATGAAATGAAATCAAGTAAAATATTAGGAAAAGAATTATGGACCTGGTTCATCCTTGGGTGCAATTTCTACATTTCTGAAGGTGCCAATTTTGTCTGTTAGAAACTATTATTTGCAAGCATAAAAAGCATGGCTCTGTTATTCTATAAATGTACGGCGAAAACGCTGGCTGAAGCGTCTAAGAGAGTCATCATCTTCAATGAAACGAGTTCAACGTGTGAGGAAGATACACTTTTGGAGGCGTATGTGGTCTAATGAAACTAAAAATCAAAGAGTCGCATTTGGAGGAAAACGTGGGAAAGCTTGCGAACTTGAGAACATTATCCCAGGTGCAAGCCGCAGGGACTGCACCATCATTTTGTGTGGATGTGTCACTGCAGAAGGGACTGGTGCACTTCACAGATCGCATGAAATCATGAGAAAAGAAAATTATGTAGAAATATTAACCCAGCATATGAAGACGTCACCTAGAAAGTTAAACATTGAGCACAAACGACATAAGCATACCAGTAAATTAGTTACAAAGTAGCTTGATGACAATAAAGCCAATGTTTTGGAGAGGCCATAACAAAGCTCTGATCTCACGCCCATGGAAGATTTGAATGGACCAAAATTAATACCAAGGTTGCATGTAAACGCTTGACTCTGAAGAAAGTTGATTATAAAATTCTCTTTCTCTTTATTCTGGCATTTAGAAAAATAAATTATTTTGGTAATTCTGCCTGACCTAAAATAGGAAACAGTTTTGTTCAACACTAATGTTAAGTTTGGACACACCTTTCACAAACTTAAGTTTCAGATTTTGCTTATTTGACAGAAAAACTACATTTGATTGAATGAGGAGAGGTGGGTTACATAAGCAAATCCCATTCTTGACTTTGCAGTCAGCCTTTGCATTCAGGTCAGCTGGCAGGGATCCAGTGATGTGCAGAGGAAGCTCAAAATACCTGCAAAGATTGAGACTTGGCAAAGGGAGAGGAGCATGCATCCAGGAACTGCTGCTCGTCGATGCCAACCTCCTGCATATAATTCTCCAGCAGCTTCTCCACCTGCAGTGAAAGGAAGACAGCTTTTAGCAGTCCTGTTTGACGAGGAAGCAGTTCCCGACACTTCATGATTTATGTTAACGCAACGAGCAATGAAAATGGTGAAGTTTATACTCACAAGTTTCTTATACTGCTGATGGATTTCTGTGTATGAGAGCTTGTTTTCATCCTCGTCATCAAAAACTGGAACAAAATTATACATCAGACGACTTCTCTGGGGCTGAGAGGAACACTTTGCTATCCAGTTTAACTACGCGCATGCATGTCAGATCTTAGCTGTGCAGAAGCCATAAACACAACTGGCGACGCAACCACAATAACAAGTTAGCGTTAGCTTAGCCGCCTCGCAGCTCACAAAGCATTTGACTCCACATCTGAGTGAAGTGAAATATGAGAGCTAAGTTTCACCTGTACATTTGTGTTCCATAAAGTCCGTGACTGGGATAACCCATTCGGGACTTCCCAGGTAGCCGACGATGCTCTCTATAATCCACTCGCTGTCATCCTCAGCCATGTTGGCCGACGCTGGGGAACAAACGTACGGACGCGGTTGATGACTCCGACCCCCTCAGGTCCAGCTCCGCGGCAACTCGGACATACACAACCCCGACAAACGGACAGAGACGCAAAGGTGGCTCTTCCTCACGGACATGTCGTCATGTCCCCGTCGAGGACGTGCGAGTTTTCAGCCTGAAACCTCGAGAAGAAACGCGAAGTCATGAATTTGAAAGTAGAGAATGGTGACGCCAACTCGGTTGCTGTGGTAACCGCTACGTCAGCACGCTGCACTGACAGTTAGATTTTAGGACACCAGATGGCGCTGTTACGTCCCTGGTCTGAAAAACGGCAGTCGCACGCTTCGACATCTCTTTTCGGAAAAGGTGACAGGACAGGTATGTGACCTCTGACCTGATAGTCGTCGCGCTTAGTGTAACGTGCCTAATTTCGGGGACTCTAACAATATTAGAGGTCAGATAATTCTCCTCCAACTTAGACTATGCAAAAAGTTTGCAACGTTCAATTTGTTAACTTTGTTTCCGGAAACGTGTCTTATGTTGTTTGTATCATAAAAAGCTACAATATTTCATTTAAAATTCATACCATGACTATTCTATGAAGAGTGGTCTGCTAGTATAAAAAAAATTCCTAACTGACTTTTTAAAAATGTATTTTCTTGCTTTAATTTGAAACCACTTTTTTTTTTCTTTTTTTTTTTTACAAAGTTTGAGCATTTATTTTGTAAACATATATACTTTTATATTTAAAATTTGCTTAGGCACATTAATCATGTAAATAAAGACATGTCTGCTTTAATGTTTGCCAACATTCACCTGCCAAA
Source organism: Brachyrhaphis terrabensis (assembly GCA_903067065.1). Lineage (NCBI taxonomy): Eukaryota > Metazoa > Chordata > Actinopteri > Cyprinodontiformes > Poeciliidae > Brachyrhaphis > Brachyrhaphis terrabensis. The sequence goes on from CAEGAG010198482.1 coordinate 7,017, forward strand.
AACTGATTGTAGTGAAATAAATCATACAGCTTAACCAATTGATGTTACGAAGGAGTTTTTGTTTGTTTGTTCTGCTTAAAGATTTTCTTTGTACAATATAGATTACCTTAAACTGGCTACTTTTTAACCAATACATTTATATTAGTGATGGCCATGGTTTGTCTTAGTTTTTTGAAAAAAATGGAGGGCTTACTAGAAAAAAGTGGAACCTTGTATGTTTTCTGATAATATAATGCATCGAACGGATGCACATGTTTAAAACTCAAAGTATATTTATTAGCTTTTGTAGAAATGAACCCTGACACAATAATTTTCAGAACTGATGTGCCTGTAGACAAATAAATGCTGACCAACATAAAAGTCGCAAACAATAATAGGATATTTATTTTTTTATTAAGAGTATAAACTAAGCAATCCGGTAAGCAGTAGTGTGCATTACAATAATATTCCATAAATATACATTCTATTCATATCTTTAAAGGTATATTAGAGTTCCCTTTTAACTTAACTTCTATGAAGGCTCATAGCTTACTGTGCAAAGTTCATAAAGGCAGTGCATGCAGAATGTCATGCTGGTACAACAGAATAAATGTAGGCGACTTTGAGAATCTTTAGCTTTAAAATGAAAGTCATTTCTTCATTCTGAAATTTGTGGCTCCACAAACACCTTTGTACCACCTGACATCATAAAGATAGTTTAAATCCAAGAAGTTTCACAAAAAAAAAAAAAAATCCTCAGATCTTATCAGTCAAAATAATCCCTAGCAAGTAATACGGACACAGGCCTTCTTTAATTTGTCATGAAGGCTTTTGCAAAGTCGTTACTGGTTTCAAACCTTGACAAGTGACTTATTCAATGTCACTTTTTCCAAGTAAAAACAAAACTCCAGTATCATGCATATAGTCCCTGCTAAGAGGGAAACATACAGGCAGGTATTATTTCACACAAAGACATGGGCAGAGCATATTAGCAGCATTTTTTTTTTTTTTTTAACCAAGACATGTCACAATCAGCTGATAATTGCAATGTTATCAATGGCATTCCAGATATACGTCCAATGTGACAGAGTGCATTAAACAAAATGGAAAGTACATACACGTTAGAATTAAGCATATCGTTGGTGTAAAATGACATTGTTTTATTTACATCTGCTAAAATCTAATAACATGAAACAACAGCTGTCAGAACACTTTCAGACCAAACTTCTGCTGAAATCGGACATTACAGTTTGTAAGTTGTATCTGAAGTGACATGCATTAGCCCTGTAATGAACTGAAAACCACTGTCAGTGCTGTTTATTAAAGGGGTTTTAGTGACTTATATAGCAGCAATTGTGAATCATGTGAAACATTATGAAACGCCTGTACTTGACAAATATTTTGTCCTACACATAGAAAGTTAACTTTTTTTCATATCGTCCACCAGGTGGCAGAAGATATTCATGTCAAGCAGTGTTTTATTTCTTAATTTTTTTTTGGCACATGATTGTTTGATCTTCCACTGAGATCAGTGATTTGGCATTAGATGTTTTCTCTGTCAGTGTAAGGTGAAGGTTACAAAACATTCCCTTGATTTCTCTTCTTCAAAAGTTATATTATTGCATGATTTATTGAGCTACTGATTAATTGTTTGATTAGAAACGGTTTGGTCCAAAAATGCTTAGGCAAAAGAAGCACAAGGTAAACAAACAAAAGTCTCCGAAGCAAAGAGTAAAGTGCAGTTGACCCAGATATATGCTTTATACAGCGTCTTGCAAAAGTATTGACACCCCTTGGACATTTGCACACGTGTGATTACTTTTGTAAGGCATTGTAAATACCTGTCTGTGGACCGCTATTTCTTTTTACACCAAACTTCTTTGCGTTTGTGCTTAATTAAATTTTTACTGGTATTTTCCATGGTGCTAAAAGACAGACCTTTATTACAGATGTATTCATTTTAGCTGTAATCAAGACAAGACGCCCAAACATCTAACTGTAGTTTCAGCTGATAATGCCTTCCTGTTTGTTTGATTAATGGCTTTTAGAGTAAGAAAAAAAAACCCCTTAGATATAGTTCTTAACCACAAAAAATGTGGCTAGAGGTTTGTGTAAACACAGGCTACATGCTAATATTCAAAATGCAAAAATGAACATATCTCCAAGCTTTCAGTCAAGTGCTAAGTGGTATTTCTTTCCTAACAATCTACACAGCATAGCTCTGACTACGTTAAAGGGAAGGCAGGTAAGGTTCAGGGATGACGTTACAGTCCAACATGTCCTTGAGGCTCCACAGCAGCTACTTCAGCTGTCAGCTTGGTTAAAAATTCATTGCATTGATTTAGTGTACAGCAGAGATCCAAGTGTCCCCCCCATTTTTTTCTGTGTGCACCCTGGTTACAGTGCTGTGTTTGGAAAGAGTCAATATAAATGCACTGTTCCTCCTGGCTTGGATGGGATATAGGAATAAAAGAAGAGTAACTTTTGTTTGTTGGGAGCCCTTCAAAGTAAAAGCCCGTCGTCCACAATGAGAAATACCAAACTGTATCTCCCTGGGGGGCTGGGTGGGATGGGGGGGGAGTAGTGAAAGTGTTTCAGTAGTAACAATGCAACAAGAAAATTGTGCTAATGCTTATATCATTTAAATCTTTTTCAGTGTCAGTAAAATAATTCACTTTGATGCATACAATCTTACGTGGTATCCAGTAACTTGCAACCAACTAAACCATGATGGATATCGATTTGTAAAGAGCCTTTAGCGATCCAGTTCCTCTGCTTTGGGTCAGTATTCAAAATCAGTTTCAGGAGTTATTTCCATTAAGAGGACTAAAAGCGTTGTCTGGGCAGAGCCACATTAGTGTCTTTTTCCCATAAACGGAACAATGTTCTTTCTCTTTTTTTTTGTTAGAAATGTGTTCTCTAAAAGTGTTACTGGATATTAACAAAACTATTTACAAAAAAGGCAATTATTATAAAGCTGATCTATTTTGGAGAGCTACCAAATAGATATAGCTGTTGTAGCTGCACATTCTGCACCTCTTCCTGTCTCTGCATAGGCATGCAGGTGTTTTTTTTCCCCTTGTAAAGGGCGTTAAGGTATGACTGCCAAAACATATATAGTGCATATTCAGGCAATCGGTTTAACTTGACTTACATTCTTTGACTGAGAATTGGCTAAATATGTAGCAGGTATGCCTGTTTTTTGTCTCTGATGAATCCAACCCTTGGATGTCACGAAGGACATCGTGGGATGAATATTTGTGTGAGTATTTGCCAACCAGACTATGCTTAAATCTTTTACTCAGAAATGACAATATTAAAATGCTACAAAAGTTCAGTAACAGAATCGCCCTTCACACGTCACAAAGATCCATTGGAGATCTCTCTGAAGCCGCTGCTTTCAGCCCACCGACTGGGTGGATCCTCCGAAATGCTAAACTTCCAATCTTGTACTTGTGCACGCTCGTCATCGAGGTCACTCATTTTGATTTTCATTCCAGCCCTTTCTTGGTGGTTGTTCATAACTGGCCCCTGTTCATTGGCCAACCTTTGCGAGCTGATTTTTTTCTGCCTGTCTTCACGGTGTGCTGTTTTGTCCGGTGTGGGTCGATCAGCTTTTGGATGGTTTCTCAGTGGTGCAGGTCCGGCGTCATGTTGGCCTGGCAAGGGTCCATAGTTTCTGTGGCTGGATTTAAAAAGCACCGACTTGTTGATCTGTTGCTTGCTGCAGACTGGGATTTTATTAGTCTGTATTGTGTTGGCGTAACGTGAAAACCAGTCCCGCTTGAAAACAGCCTGTAGCTGCTCCACCACTGTGGAGTTCCTCTCTGTCACATTTGCTGGATGACTGATCACAAGGCCTGCTCCTGCGTTATTGGTGAACTCTTTCCCCACCCAGTCAAGGTTGCCTGTCAGAAAACAGACCAGAGAAAGAAGAAGGATGATTCTGCAATAAGATGCAAATATTGATACAGTTATATGTAATGATGATTTATTGGGTGGACTGTTGTCTCATTTGAGCAGACTTCTTTAGCATGCATTTTAATTGGAAACCAAACTCCACATGTCCACCAGCGCACTGAACAGGATTATATGTAGTTATATGTAGGAGGAGGGGCTTTTGGTTCATTTGACTGAACCAAAAACCAAGAAGAGTGATAATCTGTTTGGAGAAACAAATCCACAATCCTCTACAAATTTCAATCCACTACAAGTGTCCAAACGGGATGATAACAATGGATATGCTTCCAGAAGAAAAAGACATTCTCCCAGATGATTGGGAGAGGACATTTGGCGCTTTGGAGTTTGGGGATTTACAAAAGTTTATAACAAAAATATAGATCTTGATAAAAATGAATCATAAAGTGCTTGAGATTAAAAATGCTTATAGACTCTGTTGTCGCATGCAGTAAGTGAAGAATTGAAACAGTAATAACTCTGCAGATGAGCTCACCTATATAAACAGCTTTGTCTGTAACCATAAATCTGTTGTGATTCATTCCACTGAGACCGCTGTCCCTCTGCACGTTGAAGAACTTCTACACACACAAACAGAGGCACATAATTATACAGTGAGCGTACAGCGCATATACAGGAGCTGGAAATAGTACAGAAGGGTGTTGCACTCACAGCTTCCAGGGAACAGTTGGCCTGCTCCATGCAAAGGCTCTTCAGGGACCAAATGAAGTTAAAAGTAAGAGGATGAGTTTCTTCCCAGCAACTTATCAGCAGACGGACGTGAACCTTCCTCAAGATCAGCGCCTCTCTTAAAAGACCGTCAATACGAGACCAGTACCTTGACACCGATGCAAAGAAATCCACAGGCATTGAGCCAGACAGACACACAGAGAAGCGCAGAGAATGATAAATCACTTAGGTAAAAGCAATGCATTCAAGTTATTAATAGTCAATCCTTGCCAAAAACAGCACAGAGTGGCAGACAGGCTCTAACCGTTGCATGCTGAGGAGGGGCAAATAATCAATAGTGGAGATGTAAATGAAATGGCGGGCCTGTTGGATGACTGCGGAGATTGCTTCCAGATCGCTGCTGCGATCCTTGGTGATAAAAACGTCTGGCGAGCTCTGTCAACGGGGAAGAAGCAGAGTGCAAATACAGTTAGGATGCGTTACGACTGCTGGACTGGGAATACACAACTGCTGACTGTGTGCTGTACTCTGAAGATAATATCAGAGCGTTGTGTAAATAGTTTATTGCCGGAGAGACTAGAACAAGGATCTTGATGATGAGCAGAAATCCTTTGAAGGGTAATGCTTCTAATATAATCCTAATGAACAAAGACCATTTTAGTTTGAAATTTACATCAGTGCCAGCCTATTTATAACGTGGGGGAAAGAAAATACTGAATCATATGTGTGGTTGTAGCCTTAAATGACTATCCTTCAAAATAAGATTCTGTTGTAAAGTTATTCTTTTGTTGTATATATTAAACCTATACTCAGATTACAACCACAAAAGCCAAGGTATTTAATTGAGATTGTATGCAATGGACCATCACAAATTAATGAATTATTGTGAAATGAAAAGAAAATCTTTTTTCCTGGTTAGCATCAAGTCAAATTCACGTGACTCTGTTGTTCGTCTCTGCTTGCTAAAATAAACTGGAGTCAGTTCATTTCATGCCCTTTATCGGTATCAAAATTGTCGACTCAGTGAAGCTAATTAAAAAAAACTTGATACTCTATAACTTACGGAGATGTAGGTTTCAACTTTTGTTTGGTTAACCAAGAGACTGCCAGGTTTCTCTTTGCTAAAGAAGGGAAACAGACGCTTGGACCAAAAGGTGGGGATGAAGGTTTTATACTGAAGCCCCCAGTAGAGGCTAAAAACCTTGTGCAGGTCCAAGGCCAGAGGTTTGCAGTCGTACACCACCACACCAAGCTCCTTTCTCTGCAGAACAAGTAGACCACAATTACACACACAAACAACATCAACTACAGTCATATTAAAAAAAAAATAGAATATGCTTTCTGATGAGGCTCATTTGTCAGATTAAAAGTACCTTAAAAATAACTACCTTTCAGCTGGTATTAAACATACTTTTCAGTAAACCCATATTTCTCTACTATAAATGTTTTCTTTTATTGGATTGATGTAATATTCTAATACAAAAATGTAATATTTTGAGTACTATAAGCAGAAAATCATCATAATTAACATAAAAAAGGCTGGGAAATACTAATCTGTGAGGATTTGGTTTTTCTGTGTATCAATTTAGTTTTTGCGTCATTTAGTCTGCCCCTGATTGCGTGTTCCCTGATTCCCTTTTGTGTTTAATCCCACCTGTGTCAGTTTCCCCGTCGGATTCTTGTCTTTGCTGTCTTACGTTTTGTTGTTTCGCTACCAGTGCTAGAGTTCTTGTTACTTTGCTCACCTGTGCTGCCTGGACTGTGTACTTGCTCTTTCTATTCATTAAATCATCCAACTAAGTTGCTGCCTCACCTCTCTGCTTTTGGGTCCGAACCTCAAACAACTGCAAATCATGACATAGTCGGTGTGTAGTTAATCTATATCAATCAATCAAGTTTTATTTGTACAGCACATTTCAGCAGCAAGGCATTTCTAAGTGCTTTAAATCACAACAAGCACAAAAACACAAAGTCATGCAACTGCATCGACTGGAGAGTTGGGTCGGACTCTCCGGTCCAGTCCTCAGCTAGTTTGAATTGAGATTTAAAGGACTCTCTCCTTTGAATAGCTAATCTATAATGCATTTCACTTTGTGGATAAAGTTCCAGAAATGCATGGAGTTTTCAATGATATTCTAACTCATTGAAAATATCTGTAGCTATTTATTTGGAAGACATTATTGTTGTATTTTTTGTGTAAATTATGGTTCAGCAAAAAAACCAAAACAAAACTACTGAAACTAGGAAGAATACAGTCAGCTCTCGTTATTATTGTGTCCTAGGTGTTAGCATCTTGGGTTGTTTTGGGGTTTGATTCATTGATTCAAATTTCATTGTTATTCTTTGTTCCTTGGTCTCTTTATTTGATTATATCAGCATTGTTTCTGTTTTACTTTAGTTCAGTCCTTCTTAGTGATTTTAGTTTATTGTCTTTATTTCTTCTAGTTATTCTAGAACTTCTTTTCTCATCTTTTTTCTTTTCTTTTTTTTTTTAATTAAAGCACGTTGAATCAGGATGTGAACAAATGATGCTTAACACACACTTGATTTGCCTCCTTTTCTGCAATATTATGATTATTTCCCTCCACACTTTCCACTGTAATATTTCCGCTTTTGTTCACGATGTACTTTGAGGTAGGTCTACATTACGGTGGTCAGAGATCTCCAGTCCATGCTGGCGCTGCCGATGTAGAAATGCTTCCGGTCGACGACCCAGAAAGACGACTTGAGGAAGCCTTTGGTTAGGGCCGTCATGTTCACCTCGTGAACCTCAGCGTCTGCAAAATTGGGAGGAAAAAAAAAAAAAAGATTATTTATGACATGAACGACAAAGCAAGAGACTAACTGAGAAACATGTCTAGGAGATTTCATCACTGACAGATTTAACATGGAGAAGCAACATTTCTTGTGTTTAGCTAAAAGCAGGTGAAACGTAGAGAGCAGAAGGGTAGAGCTGACCGTGACTGTCTGCAAGCGTCTTTAGCTCTGCTGAGTCGAAGTCTCCTGTGGAGATCTTCAGCTGGATTCCTTTGTCTTTCAGTCCCTGCAGCCTGGATAGCAGAGCCCTGCCCTGAAACAACCCAACAGACCCTGAGCTTAGTACTCTAATAATGCAGTTCACTTCCTAAACTTATGTTATTAATGCTGTTTAGAGAGCTACGGTATCTGTGACGTTGTTTTTGATTTCTGCTCCCAGCGATAGTCATGGTTATTAGTGCTATTGATACACTTGCAAAGCAAAATGTCTGTTTTAAAACTACAAAGAGTGTACTGACAGCACACGAAGAGTGATGTGATGGATCACATTCATCTAATAAGACGACAGATCATTTTGAGAACAACTGTGAAACAATATCTCTCTATTGGCGAAGCTTTATTTTCTACTGAAAGATAACGCTCACTAAGATGCTGTCTAAACACAAATCTATCATCTTGCTGTTTCAGTCATTAGGCTCATTCAAAATCAGTAATCATTTCAGCATCTTTTGTTGGCTACATTTCAGTTACGTCTGGCAAGAATATAATTGTAAGGATCCACAAAGGTAATGTGAAAAAAGTTGTCAGAAAACATTGTTTTGTTTTGTTTTTTCTTTTTTTTTTCCTTTTACCTCCGGCCTGGTTTCCTTGCACGCAACTCTTAAGCAATTGTTATTCCACATCTCTCCAAATCTGAATTCCTTCCTGCCTTCTAGGTCAGATTGACCCAGGCCATTTGACACAGTACATTTATTTTAGGTTAAAACATATCTTGGTGCGAATCAACCAAACAACATAATTTATAACTATTAACATAATTATATTCCTTCACACTTTCAGAGGCATTCACTGTTGCACTGAAACCAAAAGCTGAAACATGAGCAGGGAAATATAAAACGGACAATATATGGATCAATGAACATCACAACCTGTGCGGTGTAAAGTGTCTAACAACTTGTCTTGTTTTACCTGGCCGGCAGCAGGGTAGAAGCTGGACTCATAATCAGAGGGACTGAGGAACCACGCGGGGGAAACGATCTCTACAGCAACTCGAGCTTTGTCCAGCAAGCTGTTGAGCCCTGTGGAGAGAGGCAGGTGGAAGGCGCTGTCGTCTGAGAACAACATGTCCGCTGGGATGTTCTCCACAAGCACGATGCTGTGGAGGAAGATAGTAAGAGCAAGACTGCCATAAGTATGAACAATATCAGGCTCAGAGCCTCAAATTTGCTTCATAAATGTCTTTTTTCCCTTAATTTCACTGCAAGTGTGGTTTACTAGTTCATTTTGATGTGTAATAGGTGTTGGCTCTGTGGATCTTCGTGTCCTTAACTTGTCTTTAGTCATTGGCCCTGATTCATGGCTGACAGTCGTCCCTGCTGTTTCCCTGATGTGAGCTGGAGTGACGGTACATTTCTCCTCATTTCCCTGCTTGACTGACCGAGTTCGGGTGTTTATTACAGTGTGTCAATTTCAGCCAGAATTAATGAGGTCCACAGTCTTTCAAAATGTAATTACCCCTTTACCTTCGTGGCAGAATTATACACACTGCTAATGAAATAAGATCTTTTTTTTTACCTTCAACCACAAGGCAAATTAGTTAACAGCGTTCTTCTTCCTTCGCCCCTGGATCATTTGCTTAATGAGTAAAATCAAATTTTTCCATACACACACACACACACACCCCCACACCCACACGCATACACATGCCCCCAGATTCCGTTAAACATTATTAAATTTTGCACAAGATCGCCTCTAGCAAATACTGGGAACAGCAGTGGACTGATGAGATGAGAGCAATGCCAGCTTCATTACTACTTATTCAGGAAAATGGATTCATTTGTGGTGTAATATTCTTGCTGCATTTCTGCTGCTCACTTCATATTAACATTAGGGATTTGTCTGTCTATCTACATGGCAAAAAGACAGCAACAGCAAACTAGAAAATTCCTGAAGAAATGTAACCGGGCCCTGCCAAAGTGTGCCCGTCGGTTTGGACCCAGCGTTCTGATGCTAAAAATTGGCATCAATGCTAAGCTTAGCAAAAAAATGTTGGCAAACATGGACTTGAACCATTCAGTATGTTAAAATTAGTGCATAAGCTAAAATTATCCAAAATGCTAATTTTAGCATGAA
>CAEGAG010198505.1:0-13760 GCA_903067065.1 Brachyrhaphis terrabensis
GGCTTATTAAGGCTGCAGTTTGTAACTTTTACAAAAAATATATTTTTTTACGTATTATACTACAGTATATTTGTTGAAACTGTCACTATGTCGTGACAGGATCTATTATGAGACAGCTAACCTGTGAAAAAGCCACGTTGCTCTTCCTTCTCCCACTGCCAGCTAGAAATAACCAATCAGATCCAGGAGGAGGCGCTGCCAATCACAATCTGTGTGAGTTTTTCTGGAACAATAAGTTGTTTCTATGCCATCAGCACATGAATTTGATTAACAGCGCTAAGAACCTCCTCCTGGCTCTGATTGGTTGTTCTTCAGATGACAATAGTAGCTCAGGGAGGAGGTGTAGGAGATCCATTTTTCACAGTTTATCTGTCTCATATTAAACTGTCACAACATAGTGATAGTTTTAACAAATATGTAAGAAAAACATTCTATTCCTTTTAAAAGCTACTTGCAGCCTTAAGTCTGAAGGCTCCAAAGCGATATACACAACATTTAGTCATTCACAAGCTGATGGTGGTGAGCTAGTGGATTGTAGCCACAGCTGCCCTGGGGTATTCTGACAGAAACAAGGCTGCCACCAGGTCCTCTGGTCACCAGCAGGCAAGGCGGCAGAAGAGTCCTGAAGTGCCCGAGGACACAAAGACTGAGACGAACAGAGCAGGGGTTCAAACCATCAACCCACCAGCTGCATGTACTCCTATCTCCTGAGCCAGTTCAGCCCACAATAGGGCCATAACATAACATTTGATAGTCTAAATTTGATCTATCAAGATCTGACTGGAAATGATCCTACTGGTGTTCATTACTGTGTGACTGAGAAGACTTGGCTGCAGAGTAACAGCTCATGGAACCTGAGCTGGCTGAGATGGTCATCCCACTCAGAGAGATTTATGGTCCTGGATCAACTGCAGGACAGATGCTCATGTGCCATGAGCTGACAGATCATTTTTATTAATGAGCTGTGCTCTTTCAACTGTCTTCCTTAAAAAAAAACACAACATAAGAAAATATATTGGACATTCCAGTAATTGCATGTATCAAATTGTAGCCTAATGTGATAACTGCAAACAATTTATAAATGACCTATCTTAAGATGCGGGAAAATAACATTCAGTCATAATTTAACTGGATAGTTTCATCTGCAAATTTATAAAACAAGATAAATTTGTCATATTGTTTATCATTTATCGTGATAAGTTTCATGTCTAATTAAGAGTTTGATTTATTGTTGTCATGACAACATCCAACTAATGATGGTTTAAAGCCCTGTAAGCCATCCATATTGTTGAGGTTTTTACAATTTTTCTCCAAAGGTTGTTCAATAAAGGTGTATCAATAAATACATTTTTAACCCTTCATAATTTGAAAATATGATTGAATGCACTTATTGTGTGCATTTTAGTGACACAAATCACACTTCTTTATGTGGCTGCTGTCCTAAAGAAGCGTACTATAAATGGGAATGTTTTTCTAAGATGAGTGTTTGTGGGGCTGCTGTATAATGAAGCCACAGGCATGTAGTTATCTAAAAAAAAAGTAATAAATAGCATCACTTTTATTATTATCACAATAGTACTACAAAGTTTGATGATAAAACTTTAAGTCCATGTCACCCAACTCTACAAGATGAGTTGTTTTGGAAACTGAAAGGAAACCTTTATCGGAGAATTCGGCTCACATGGCATTGTGGGGAGGTTTTGTTAAACTGAGAAAAAAGCAGATTCCATTAGAGCCTCTACAATTGTAGTATTGTCAATTTCTGATAAATGAAGCTGAGAAACAGGAAGCGTGTCATAAAGTGTTGACGGAAAGACGATCCTCCCACCATCGTGGAAAGTAAATACAGACTGTTATAGTAGAGGACAAGAAGACATACAGAATATTACGGCTAATGAGAGGCAGTGAGGCTGTCGGATGTGGGAATGTCAGGGTGGTTAAGAACAGCTGCCAGATTTTCAACCTTTTAGGATTTTTTGGTTAGAAAGGCTGCAGGCTTAGTAAAAACAGAGGCATGAGTTATAAAAGACGTGTGGGGGGGTCTCATTAGTGCAGGAATGTGGGCCAACTGATGGGGAAGATGCAGAGGGTGAAGTGTGTGTTCACCCCTCTGTTAGTGCAGACGTTCTGGGACGGGGGGGCTGAGCAGATCCTGACCCACGTTGAGCAAAAAGCAGCAGGTTGACAAACACAACAACCACAAGAAAATAAGGTGGATCTGCTGGCTGCACTGCTCAGACACTGCGCAGCTTTTATTTTCCAGCAAGTTTGACTTTGAGGCCTTTAAATTGTTGGGGTTTCCAGGAGACAGCAGCAGGTTATCAGAATGAATCAAAATGATCCTTCTGACCAGCTAGTTCCTCATTCTGTCAAGTCACATGTACCAGTAAGCGTATCTAATTATCCCGAATCTCATGCCAAGCTGACCTACCAGCATGAGAACGGGCAACACAGTTAAGATTAGCAATAATTAACGATGCAGAGTATTTAACGCATGCTTTGAGCTTTGACCTCTAAAGTGCAGTCAAGTTTTAGGTCAAAAAGCACACAGCTCAACCTGCACAGTGAGAGGAGTAGAGCAAGCATGCTGCAGAGAGCCATATTAGATCAGCTGCAGAAACTTTTTACAGCTAACACGCCCTGACAAGCTACAAGGTGAAACCCAGAATTGTTCAAAACACACTGCATGACAGGAGTTTCTGTAAGATGCAATCTGTTGTATTAGCAGCCATGTTCACGTTCCCTGTGATGATGTCTCTCGGCCTGCTGAGATCTGCCTGTCCATTGATAGAGCAGCAGTTTGATTGCACAATAAAGAACAAAGCCAGTTCTAAATCAAATCCAAATGAGACAAATTTAAGGTGTCTTAGAGTGCATAGTAACCAGTACTCAACTCTAGCCCTTTAGTAAACGTGTTAATGCTCATGGTAAAAAAAAAAAAAAAAAAAAGTCAAACTAAACAAGTGGAATTAACACCATGCTGTTAAATAGCCAAAGACAAAGTTTATCAAGCTCTTATTGCTTTTGAAAGCAAACATCTACATTCCAGCAGAGTCTGTTTATGTCTCCAGATAGTCTGAAGCAGAACGGCTCTAAAACATATTGACCTCGCTCTGACATGAAGCGGCCGAAAGATTTGTCAAGGTTCAACTTAAAGGGACAGTTCAGAGTTCTTGAGGTGAGCTCCTGTAACAGTGTCTTTGATTCTAGGAGACGGATGTCATAATGTAGTGATGAGTTTGTTGAAAAGGTAAAACAGCTAAAATGAAAAGTGTTAATAAGACTAATCAGCTGAATGATACAGCCTCAACATACATAACTTTGGTTATTAACAGACGATTTCCAAATAACACATCATTTTCAGTTTATCTTGTCTTCAGGAACTAAAATCAGAAGCTTTGTCTGACCAGTTAACTTTCTACCACTCAGTGGATGTTACAATATGACATCTTTCTATTACAGCTAACAGAATGATTACTATGAACACCACAAAATCTCAGTTCAATAAAACACCAAACTATCCTCTTGAGTCTCATTGAATATCTTGGCAAAAACCTTTAAACCAAACTATGGGTCTGTTTTAAACATGAAAATCTTATGCAATGCAGAGATACATATAAATCAGTCAGCATGACTCCTTCATAAAATCCACACACTGTAATAATCCTACCATAAGCAAAAAAAGGGACAGTCCCCTAATTAATAGTGTGTGTTTGGTGACCTCAATTATGAGAGGAATGACTGATGCTGCCAATGCCTTTTCCCCAGATGATGTCTTCAAAAAGATGTTTATTAGATCTGGCACAAAGCTGTGCAGCTCTCTGCTGCTACGGATACACACACTATAATCCACTCCTATAGTAGAAATACGATATTTCATTTAAACCATCAAATAAACACATCAAGCAACCTAATGAGTAATTTAGTTTTCTCAAAAGTTGGTATGATTCTGTCTGTCTATAAAGTGCTTTGGGTAAAGCTCCACAGTTATCTCAACCCATGAACTTCAGTTTGTCAGGTGCTTTTTCTCGTCAATAAATTTTATCAGTGGAAAAGAGAAACTTGGTCATAAAAATTTGCAAAGTTTGCGGATATAACCTTTACCTTGTAAACAGATTAGCCAGAAAAACATAAAAACAAACAAAGTAAAAACAAATGCAACAAAACTGAAGACAGCTATGGATTTCCAAACTAACCACCTGAAATTTGAAGTTGAAAATAGACACTAGACAAGGTAGGGGGTAATAGTGAAGCAAAAGAAAAATTACGCATATTTACTCTGACATGTAGACATCTAGAAACTGAAATATTGCCCATTTGGTTATTAACCAAAGCAATGGAGGCATGCTGTTTATTTAGACATGCTTTGGTGTTTGTATTATTATTTCTGAATAATTTTGATATTGAATATATAATTTTGTTAGTTTTTGCTGTGAACATTAAAGGAAGAAGAAAACATGACTAAGAGTAGGCCCTGAACATGTTAACCTGTATGTGGGTTAGGGTTACATGTACACGCCAACATGTATGTTAACCACATACATGTTAACCTGTATGTAGTTAACATGTCCAGGTTAACATGTTAACCATGCTTTACTCAGTTACAGGTGACGGTTCTGGTTGGTACCGGAACCAGCTCAGATCTTCATCAACCTCTGAACCAGTACTGAACTTGTTTAATTTTCACATCCACAAAAGACTCACGTCACTGTTAAATATTCTTTCTAGTGGTTTGGACGCACCTCTTATACATTCTGATGTAATGTAAATGACCACAATGGAGGCATGCTGTTCATTTAGACATTCCTTGGTGTTTGTATTATTATTCCTGCAAACTGTTTTAATATCATCAGCCTAGTCAATAAAATGAAACAAAAGTTGGTGTCTGTAGACAGACTCTGTTAAACCTGCTATGACTTCGGACCACTGATGAGTATTTATGAAGACATGGTTTATACAATATAACTTTAAAATTTCTTTTTCTAAATTCAGACAAGCTAGAGGTTTTTGTGTTTAGACCGGTCTATTGTAGGAACTCAGCCCTGACCTATTTGTTTGCTCTGGAGGACATTTCTTTGGCCTCCACACCTACACAGTGGTAGTTTGGAGTTATTTCTGACTAGCACATGTAGATTTATATTTCAGACAGATTAGACTTCCTTTCGACCTGTGTGACACCCTAAAATTAGGAAGATCCCTGCCTAAAGTAATGCAGTCAAACTAGTTAATGGATCAGGTCATTACCTATTTTCCATAGCTATGGTACATAAGTAATGAGAGGGTGGATTAGCAAAAATGTTCTTTGCATTATGTTTCAGTCATTTTCAATCATTTAAACCTCCAACACATCTCATAATTTCAGGAAACCGAAATTATAAGATGTGGTGTTTTAGCAGTGTTTGCTAAAACAAATAGTGGTGGTGTTCGCTAAAATAACACACTCATAAGAAAAACCACTTCGGACTCAGTGGAAATGTGCAGCCGTAACAGAAAATCAATCAGTCACAGATGTTCACCTTTAACCTCCGGGGTCCTCTCATCATACTGTTGATGTCAGAATGGTTTACAGTGTTTAAGTTTCAAAAGCAAACAACATCAACCAAAACCCGAAAGAATGTGCATCACAGACAAATTGTAAGCATGAGGGAACTGAGACACTGTGTGTGTTCACACATGGCTGTTATTATATTTTATGGCGATATACAGTGGCAGCCATCTTAATAACAAATGGGATAAAGGTACATGTTTCCCTGCACTTTGGACTGGGTCAATGCAGCTCTTGGTATTGGCCATGTAAACAGGAGAGGGCGCTGCTGCAAGAACTCAGCTAATATAGATTAAAGTGTAGAGTAAAAGCTAATCTTTCTAAAATTTTCTTGAAGTTATACATTAGTTACATAAT
Organism: Brachyrhaphis terrabensis; assembly: GCA_903067065.1. Classification (NCBI taxonomy): domain Eukaryota; kingdom Metazoa; phylum Chordata; class Actinopteri; order Cyprinodontiformes; family Poeciliidae; genus Brachyrhaphis; species Brachyrhaphis terrabensis. The sequence continues at coordinate 5,903 of CAEGAG010198505.1, forward strand.
TTTAGCAGGTGGGTTGTGTTATCTTCACAAGTTTAGCGTCTGATGAGTTTTTTCACTTGTTTCCTTGTAGAATTGCTTTAAATCCATCCATCTATCCACGCTTAATCACCAGTGGGAATCTGGGATTGCGAGGGGTGCTAGTCAAAGGGCGAGAGGTGGGGTCACCCTGGACAGGTCACCAGTCCATCGCATGGCAACACAGAGACAGACAGGACAAACAGTCATGGATGCACACACCCACATATAAGCAGAATTTAGAGAGACCAATCAACCTGGCAGTCTTTTTTCTGGACTGTGGGATGAAGCCAGAGTACCCAGAGAGAACACCCACATGCACAAGGAGAACATGCAAACTCCATGCAGAGAATCGAACCCAGGACCTTCTTGCTGCAAGTGAAGTGCTACCAACTGCACCACGCTCCGTAGACTTTAACTCAGGAGTGTCAAACTCTTGATACATTTTGGGTCGTATCAAGATCACCAATGTCCTCAAAGGGCCATTTGTGGCAGATTCTATTGGTAAAACTACCCATTAAACTGTTGAAATATTAAAAAATAGTGTTCTCTGCATTTGATGATTACAAAGTATGAAGTTAAATGACATTAAAGATCTTTTCTCATGGATGTAATTTGACAACATACAATTAAAAAGTGCTTTGATTTGTTTGATAAAATAATATTTNCACAATAACTTTCCATAAAGGTTCATTTTGAATGTTTAAAACTCCTTCCAGGTTGAATTGGATGGTACAGGCATTTCAGGGTGACATAACCCTGGATTATTATTAGTGGTCTTAAGATTCTCTGAAAATTTTGGCACACGCCTCATTAGGACTATGTATATTATATTCCTTATATAATATACAACATATATTAATATACACTGAAGGCAGTGCTGAATTCCCTTTGCAAAGCACAAAGTCCACATCTACTTCCACAGGTCAGGTATACTGATCATGCTTCCAGTCTCCACTGTCTGATTTCAGGCTTTAGATCAGACGCAGAGAACTGAGTGCGTCCCCATGGAGGTTTCCATCCATCCCTGGCTTAGACATTAATGGCCAGCGCTCACTCAGAGGCAGCCGTGTTTATCCACAACAAAGTGGAAAAGTCATTTTATGCTGCAGGGGAAAAGGACAAACAAGCTGATGACAAGCAGTTTAAACCTCAGGATTCAAACTGCTCAGCACTACAGCTGCGACTGCTGCTACTGTCTTTCTGAGGATCAAACCTTTTCCTGAACTGCATTGAAGCTGATTTAACCGCCATGATTAGTTCTAAAGCGGACATCTGCTGACAGCCACTCCATGCAATATACAGTCCATGTTTTCTCCCTTCTGGCTGTGTGTTTTTGGAGCTGAATCAGGTTGAGGGAGAGTGAGGGGTTACTGCAGTCCAGCAGCTGAACAAACACGGCCAGCCTGATATTGCACTAACCCCACTGAGTGCCATCTCTGCTGGCAATGGGCCTGCGCACAGTGGAGGTGCGATTATGTACATCTGTGTGACATAAAAGCTCTCACTGAGGGAGTTTATCGAAACACAAGAAATGACACAAACAAAAAAACATCTGCTGGGCTTAAGCAGAAAATGTACAGGTGCGGAGATGCTCAGTCACTTTGACACCGAGGTGTGTGTGTGGGGGGTGAGGGGGGGACACCGAGGTGTGTGTGTGCAAACATACAATCACGCGAGCTGGCTCCAAAATAAAAGTGCCGTCTTACCTTGTTCTGTGAGGACGCGTCCTTACACAACATCAGCAGACAGGCCAACAAGTTGGTGAGTCTCCACATTTTCTCAGGGCGACTAAACATGCAGTGCAGAAATCCAGAGCGGAAGTCGCAGCGATCAGGCTGGAGCGGTGCGTCTATCTGAACTCCATCTCCGCTTCATGCAGGTGACGGGTTTCAGGAGCGCACAGCGCGGATCTCTGCATGCCACTGGGCCGCGCTCTGAGGTCTGCCTTCATCCGAGCGCACCATCCATCATCCGGTGTCCTCCACAGATGGGAGGGCTCTGACACACACACGCACGCACACCCCTACACACCCCCTCACACCGTACGCTCAGAGTACGCGCAACAGGCAAAGTTAGGCACTGAAGACAAAACGGTGTTAATGTGGTTTGAATTAGTTAAGGTTATGTAGGCAAAACACACGATGCCGCGCTGTAGCCACAGCTAATTAATTTGTTATTGATAAAGTTTTAAAAAAATCCTAATGCCTTAAGACTCCAGCTAAAAAGATATTTGGCTCCATCGCCTGGCCAGTTGATGGAATAACAAGACCTGCTCAACCCGCTCTTTTTATTAAGTTTCTGCTTCATGTTGGGAAGGAAAACTGACAGATTATAAAGCTTCACCAACAGATAAGCTTTCATTTTGTCATGGTGTCTAACTAATGAAAACTTCAAACTCTGTTTTTTTCCCCATAAAATGTAAATATTGCATTACAAAACTACAGTATTATAAATACAGAAATGTTACGGTCATTTTACATATTACGGTCTAATCTTGGGGAAGCCTGCAGACTTAAGCAGACCGTCACTGACATAGACCATGAAGAACAAAACATTTGCAATATACCATTAGATAGTCATTTCCATAGCAAGAAGTATTCACTGTTAATATTACTGCTAATATTATCATAATCATGCTAAACAAAAATCAAGTCCTTACATCAATTTGATGTAAGGACTATTAAAATAAGCACTCACATTCAGTTTGAAAAAAAAAAAAAAAGAAAACACACAACCATGACAAAAATAAGGGATTTCTTTCCAAACACTCCATTAGTAGAGGCACAAAACTGACAAACAATATCCAATCATGCCACACCCTCCCCTTCATCTGTTCTATTTCAATCAGAGGATTGGGGCACCAGCAGGTACCACTGGTCAGAATTATTCAATGAATATAAAAATATGTGTTTTCTAAAGTTCAGATGAGCTGAAGTCTACTTAAACACTATGATTCTACACCTGGGCTTGACTCCATGTCATGCTGCACTGACACAGTAATTCATGCCTCACTTTCAGTGACGTGACACAAAGATGTTCTTAACAGAAAGCAATTATAGCAAACAGCTTTGAATTCTGATAGAAATTTAAACTGGCCATCAGAGAACTAGCAGCATCCAAATGGTACAAATTCATTTATCAGACAAAGAGAATGTCAACATAAAAAGAGCCATGTGGGAACCAATAGAAGTGCAGAACTCCTGCAATATCCTCACAGATCCGTCGGATTGCAGCATTTGTCAGTAAGGTAAACATGAGTTGGAAATTTCTGACCAATCACAAAAAAGTTGTTAGGCACAATATAAGATAATTATCCATCCTTTCTAAGGTGCTGGGTCTTGACCATTCCATAGTATGAAATCTGCTCTGAGAGTTTCCACTAATGGATTCTGGTGACATTCTTCTCTGGCTCTGGATTCAACAGTAGCTTTTGATACCACTGATCAGCTCAAGGCTGGAGCATGTAGGTGGAAACCTCTAGTGGTTTCAGTCATACCTCACTGAGACATTTTAATGGTATTCTCTGTTATCTGAGTACAGACTCTGCTGCACTATCCTGGGGTGTACTACAGGGCTCCAGGATTGGATATGCTATTTGGAGTCATTTAAAAAAAACAAACTCACAAAATCTCTTTTTGAGATGATTGCCAGGTCTATTTACTCTTGAAAAGCAGAACACACTTCTAAGATCCTCACAAAGTTTTCTGAATGTTCATGAAAATAAGTTAAAATTAATTTGGTTTGGGCCAAATGGCTTTCCATAGGACACCAAATTTTAACCTTTTATCTTTGGCATCCAGTGGGAAAACCCCGATAGCAAATCTAGAAGTAAAAATTAACCCTCCCCTAAAATTGAACAGCCAAGTGAACTCAGGTGTGAAGTCTTGTTTTTAGCAGTTGAGGCAGCAAAGCTTAAATCTGTTGTTATCTCACAGGAGAATGGAGACAGTGATCCATGCTTTTATCACGCCTCGGCTTGTTAACTGTAATAGACTTCTTCTTAGTGTTTCCCAGGCTGTGTTGCTCACTTACATCTGGTTCTGAAATGTTTTTGACAGGTACCAGATAACGAGAGCACATTATGCCAATTCTAGCTGAACACCATTGATGTCCAGTTGATATTAGGGTTCTATTTAAAATTCTCTAATTTGTTTTTAAATAAATTGGCTCCATTTTTTCTCACTGAATTATTGCAGCCCTGTGTTCCAACTCACACTCCCAGGTCAACAGGTCAGATGCTTTTAAAAGTGCCTAAGGTTCACTGTAAATCCAGAAGTTATCCAGAGGCTTTCGCAGTGGTGGTGCTGACACTGTGGAATGGTTTGCCTCTACAAATTAGGCAGGATCCATTATGATTTTAAATCTTTTTTTGTATTTCTGTGTTGTTTTTTAAGTTTATTTATTTTAATTTCTGCTATTTGCAATATTTTACTTTGCTTGCTATTCAGCACTTCGATCAAGCTCATTATTTTAAGGTTCTTTATAAATAAATTTGACTGTCAGAATTTGAAAAAAAAATTGCTCTAAGTCTAAGAATATGAGAGAGAATATGTTTCATGGAGCATGAAGGATGCAAATGAACTCTAATTACTTTCAAATGATTTAAAAGTAAATGGAAGCAGCCATCTGCTGCTGTTCAAATGCAATGCATTCAATAATGTAGAAAACGATTTTGGGAGAAAACTTCACAAAGCATAGAGTCGAGCAGGATGATAGAGGAATGATGGTGGGCAATTGTTTTGCAGCCACTTGTGAAGTCAAGCAGTTATTCAGTTGACCATGAACTCCTCTGGGTACCTGAATTATTCTTGAGACAAATGGGAGGCCATCTGTCTGACAGCTGCATCTTGGCCAAAATAAGGTCACCAAAATGGCTGACCTTATTTGATCCCAAACAGCAAACTGTGCTGAAAAAGAAAAGAAACAAGTTGTCGCTCTGAGTCAGTCAACGCCAGATCTCATCCTAATTGAAATGTTGATGTGAGACCTTCAGAGAAGAATCTCTACAAACCTAAGATGACTTAATCAACATTGCCTCACAATAGTCCTGAGTTTTGTCTGATGCTCTCCATTAGGGATTTTCTCTGGGGGACGATCTATGTTTGGTGATCTACTTTTGATTTGGCCATATATTTGGTCAACGTTCATTACCCATTTTCAGTTTATTTGCAATGATGTACTCAATCACTACAATTAATCATAAATCACAGAGAACTATGATTTACAGGATCCAGTTTTTTCATGTTTAAGACTTCATGATTAGCAGATCTTCATAGTCCATCAGAGGGAGAATAATTGAAGTAATCAGGTGCCTTCTGACTTGGTTGGAGAAAAACTTTTTACATATTTGTGATGGTAGAAAAGAAAACGCGTTTTCCTGCCCCACCCCTGGTCAACTTGGCATAGACACAGCAACGGTTGTCACGTTGCTGTGTCTATGCACGTTGCTGAAGCGCCCTGCAATGGAGACGACTGAAGATTGCTTCCCTGTGTGTGGTGGCAAAGACAAATATTGGTCCTTGTCCAGCCTAGTGGCCAGCGACAGAAGAAAATGTATCTTTGTGTCATATTTATTCTCCAGAGGAGTAGGAAGTCATGAATACTAATTGGGAGTGCAGAAATTCTTATCAGCTTAAAAAAACCAAAACAAATAATATCAGTTACATTAATTTTAAAAAGATGGTTAGATGTACTGACGACTGTCCCATTGGTACATATTTTCTAAAGGTGTGAAAAAGTTTGGTTTTGTCAGTATACATGTTAGTATAAATGTGATTTAAGTAGTTAGACATAGTGAAGCATCCAGCAAAGGACGTTACACATGGTCTACTGAAAAAAATCCTAAAACATTCTTCCTATAAAAACTTTGACGCGAATTTGATACACAAAAGTTAAGACAAACAAACTGCGTTCGTTAGTTGTAGTCCATTATCTTCAAGTTAACAACTGGGATTTCGGTGGCCAAGAAGGAAACTAAACTTCACTTCCCAGAATTCCCTCAGGGCGAAGGCAGCTGGCTGTCGCGTGTACTGGTGTTGCTTTCCAGTTAAGCAGAAGAAACTAAAATAGGCCCCAAAAAACCTGAACGTCTCCAAACCACTCGGCTAGTTTAAACCGGTTTGGCACAGAACAGGTTTTACATTTGTGTTGCAGTTCAAATGCAAGAAGGTTGAGGAAAAAAAAATGCTTAAATTCACCTGCTTTTACTTTGCTCAGTTTACGTCTTTTCTAGTGAACTGAAAAGGTAAGGTCAGCTCCAATTATCTACATTTTAATTTACATTTCGGTTTTCTGAGTTAAAACCCGGTATTTTGATAAGCAGTTTGATCAAAGCAAACTGAAAGGAATTATTTCTTCGCAATGCACGCGTGATATTTATTCTAACAACAAACCAAGCTTTTATTCGGCAAAAGCTACTTAAGTTCCCAGCTTACTGAACTCCGCCCTCCTTTCAGACCTCAAACGCACCATTCCTGGGTGTGTGCGTGTGTGTGGGGGTGTGTGCGTGTGTGGGGAGGTGTGTGTGTATGTGTGGATCCAGTAATTCCCTCCTGACTGGAAACAGTTCGCTGAAAGGCATGGGACCGCGGTCCGAGCGGTGACACAGCAAAGCTGAGGACGGTTTGTTTCACTTCATAGCAACATTAACGTTACTGTCACCCCTCAGCCACGCCATCATCCCCCTGCTGTGTGGCGGTGAGGGGCAACGCTGGGCTGACTCCGGATCAGCCCGTGCTGGAGGATGGAGATAGAGAAGAGGACGAATGGGTTCGACTACCCGGAGAGAAACAACGCCAAGTCGGTGAACGGTAGGCTAGCACCGCGCCTCCATCCAAAACACATGGCTGCATGTTTGATGAGCCTCTGAGTGAGTCAGTGCTGCTGCTGCTGCTGCAAACTGTTGCTGAGGGAGACGAATGAATTTAATAATAAGCTGCATTCCTAGAAGCACTTTAGCGGGTGGGATGGAGTTTATGTTTATAAACTTACTCTTACTGACCAAAGAGTAAAATTATAAGCAAAATTTGGTTTATTATTCAAGGGGGAACGAATGAATTAGGTTTATTATTCCAAATTGTGTGCGTGTGTGTGTGTGTTTACTTGCTTTTTGAGTTGCGTGTGTGTGTGTGTGAATGCTGGAGCTGCTGGGAACAGAGGTCGGAATGTTTTTATTTGGAGGTGGTCAGTCAGGCCCGAGGAGATCGTAAAAGGTGAACTTTTGAACTTGGAGAAGGCCCTGCAGCCATTAGCCTGTTAGTCTCACAAATCCGAACAGAACGAGAACCGGTTGACATGGAGGAACGGGTTCTACCGGGGTTCTGCTGCCTGCAGCTCCTCGCATGGCCCTGGTTTACAGTTTGCGTGGAAACCAAAACTGAATACAAAAAAATGCCCTTCTCCGATCGCTTGGAAGATTAATTGCTTATTGATAGGATATTGTTCGGTGATATCGGCCTATTCCAGACCCAAACTGAGCACTTTGCAGCAGGCGCCAGTCCCATTTCCAACCCACATGCAGGGAACAAAATTTATCGTCACATCCAAGATTAAAAGTCCCCCAACCCTGGCTGCTCCTAAGTAATGGTGCCCTGGCCCACTGAAGGTTTGTTGTGAATGTTGTAAAAAATAACACATTTTAAATTCAATAAATACTCAATAAATCATTGGAGGATGCATTCAATGTTCCTCCAATGATTTTGGGAAGCTGGTCATATACGTAGGATTAATGATTATAATGAAGATGAAAACTAATTGACACGTTTTAATAGTTGTTGGAATATTACATTTTCTCTGTTATTTTTAGCATTCTCTTGCACAATTAGTTTCTCTTTACATTACA
>CAEGAG010198512.1:0-15690 GCA_903067065.1 Brachyrhaphis terrabensis
GAATAGTTTTGCAAGGCACCAAAAACCAGTTGTGCTTTTCTGACCTCATAGAGGGCAAGAGTGTGTGTTTTCTGCTGGGATGACTCTTGGTTCTCTCTTGTCTTTAGATACCAGCCTGTTGATATCATTCAACCAACCAATCATGTATTGCCAGCCTCATTCGGGGATTCTGATTGGCACATTGTCACAGGCAACTCTCTTACCACCACCAATGAGTCCCCACGTAGAAAACCCTCACAGCATGAGCTGGAGAAACAGAGAATGCCAGGTGACTATTTTCTTTCTTCTACCCTTGTTGTGAAGACTGACTGGGCGCTCGTGCCTTTTTTTTTTCTTGTGTCCCCCCCCTGGATCCCCAACTCCTTTCCTTTCCCGCCTCCCATCTTTTTTTTTTATTATTATTTTATTTTATTTTTTTCTTTCCTTTCCTTTTTCTTTTCTTTCTTCCTTTCTTTTTTTTCTTTTTTTTTTTTTTTTTGGTTTTCCTCGCTCTCCTTTCTTGCAGAGCATGACCTCCTGAGGCAGGAGCTGAACAACCGCTTCCTGGTTCAGAGTTCGGAGCGGGGCCGGGGGCCGTCTGCTTCGCCGCTGGCCCCCGTGTCGCTCCTGAGGGCCGAGTTTCACCAACACCAGCACATGCACCAGCACCAACACACGCATCAGCACACCTTCACGCCCTTCCCCGCCAGTCTGCCCCCGGCCGCCATCCTCACCCCGCCCACCGCACCCCCCATGGTGCGTACCCAAGCCAGAAATGTGAGGATAAGTAACAAGAAAAGCCCCCACACTCCCCCGCTTCTCCCCCTTCCACCCGTAAACCTCCAACCGACTCACCTGTCGCACCTCCTTGAATCTCCTCTTCAATGCGCTCCTCTTTTTTTTTTCTTTTTTTTTTTAAATTATTGTTATCTTTTTCCTCTCAATTTTGTTTTTGTTTTATTTTTACCAGATAACGTCCCAAAGCTCTTATGAGTTGCACATTTCTCCCTGCTTTCTTTCAACCGTTCTCCCCGGAACGCCGCGTTCTTTCGATGAAAAATACTCCAGAGGAACTTTCCTGAGGAACGGCACGCCCACGCCAGCGCCGCGCCGCTCTTTTACAGAACTCCACGAGCTAATTTCATTTAAACCCTCGTCTTCCCTCTAACTTACACTTAAGATTTTTGCAGATCAAACAGCAGAAATGCCCTGAAGGCGTGTTTTCTTTTACTTTTTTTTTCTCTCTCTCTCTCTTTCTCTCTCTCAATTGTTTGCATATGGAAGCATTTGCAAAGAGCAACGAAAGCCCCATTAACTCTTTCTCCCTGTGTGTGTGTGTGTGTGTGTGTGGAAGCATTTCTGCAGATTACATGGCTTCTATGTGGGGGGAATTAATTTCTGCTTTTTTGTCCCTCTTGTATGTGTTTGTGCATTTATGTCTTTAGTTTTAAATTCAAAGCTTTGCTCTCAGTCAAAATGACTTCATTGCAAATAAAGGCTGATGACATCACCGCCAAACTGTTCTGATAACTTTTCTAATTGCTTCCTTGCCTCGACTGCCATCAATTCAGAGAGAGAGAGAGGGGGGGAGGGAGGTGGGGGCCGGCGGGGTTGCAACACTGGCAGCTCTCAGATTATAACTGTTCATTCATCATTTCCAGCACACAGCCGATCTCCGGCAGCCTTCTCAGATGGGTCCCCTGTTTGTAGCTTTTCGGCATTAGTTTAATAGATATAATCCATCACTCTGTGACCTTCTGATTAAGAGCCTGTGGTCCCATTAAGGCCTCTTACAAAGATTATTCCCATCCTGTACATTAGAAATCAAAGTGCTGGTGTTTACGCCGCAGACTCAGGATAACTACAGAGAGAACGTGCGGCAGGTTTTCCTGAGCCAACACTCTTTTTTTTTTCTCTCTCTTATTATTTTGTTATCTGGTCTGCTGCTCATTCCTGACATGGTTTGGAATTATGGTGCAGTTTGCAAGTCGTCCCTTTGATCATAAAAGGAGTAATTTTTTTTTCTCCCCCCCGCTCCCCAAGTTTCATTTTATTACACCCGACAGCCCCCTTTTTGTCCTTTTTCATGGAGAATTAACTTCTTTTTTTTGTTTCATTTTGCTCCAAAAAATTGTTTTTATTCCCTTAGAGAAACAAGATTCATGATGATGATGCCCTTGCTTTTCTGTGAAAGGACAGAAGCAGTATTTCCTCATTGTGTTCTCTCTCTCTTATTTTTTCATTTATTATTTTTATTTTGTTGTTGTTGCTTTTTGTGTTCTGTTGATGCCCCGAGTCAATTAAACTATGCAACAGCCTTTGGCTAATGGCTGTAATTAATGAAATTATGAAGCTTCTATGTTTGTTTATTGCTTTACGCCCTCAAGCAGCTGGCTTGCCAAATGGTAGCAGCGACCGGCCGCGCCTCCCTTACCCCCCCACCACCACCACCACGTCTTTGAACGAGGAGTCTCCCGAATTGTTATAAGATGGAAGTATTAAGGTTTAATTAGGCAAAGATGTTTGCCATAAATCCGTGACAGCTACCATAAATTATAAAGGCCAGACTTTGTGTTTTCCTTTCTTCTTTTTTTTGTCTTTTACAAGGCCATAAAGCGTCCGGCATTCTTTTTCAGTGTCAAACATTAAACAAGCTGCACCCCTCAGAAATGCAGAGCAGCTGTTTAATGAGCTCTGCTCCCCCCCCAACCCTCCTTAATCGACCCCCGCAGACCCAGCTACGGCTTTAGGTTCAGATGTGACGAGCCCCTGCGACAGAAAACAAAATACTAAAACACCCGACCCGACCCTGGAATCTGATTCGTAGCCCTTTGATTTAACGATTTGAAATCCTGTACGCCGAGAGGGCTTTACAGAAGCACTCTCTAAAAGTGCCTGCAAACGGCTTGTATGTTTGCGGAATGCGCATTAGCTGCCGTTTCCTGTATTGAGCAAATTTCAAAATAGAAGACCAGTGTTGGTGTGCGCCGACCAAAATACAAGGCCCGCCATTCATGTGTCTCCCGCTCGGCTTCACATGCATTCGGGCAATGACTGAAGACTTTTTTCTTTTTTTTTTTCAGCACAGCCACACATTTTATTTTATGTTTTATTTTTTATGCTAAAATCCGGCTGAAATGATTCTAATTGGCTCAAGCCGTGACACAGGAAGGGTTTCTTCACTTCGCGTCCTCCGTGAAACGTTGTCAGTTTCATGCTGATCCAGCCTAAATTGACTCCTAACCATTGCAAATGGCTTCATTTAGTTTCAGTCAAATGAAACTCATGCTGCTCATGTAATCTGCTCATGATGTTGTGCACAGACCTGCTTTTTGACCAAATTTAATTGGAGATGTGCTTTTTCTAACGGCGGGGAAAAAAGCCAAAGCTTCTCCCTTTCTGTGTTTATCAGTAGTGCATTTTGTCAAAAAAAAAAAAGAAAGTATTAAATATATATATGTATATATTTTTTTCTTTAAACATTACTCTGGCTTCAAAATAATTTGATCCCCCTGACTGTACTTTTAATTAGAAAATCAAGCTTTGCCATGTCGTATAATGAAATCTGTGGCCAGTGCAAGCCAGCTGCTTTACCTCAGGGCTTTTTCATCAATATTATTGCGGATATGTGTCTGAATTTGACCAGCTGCACGTTTGTCGTGTTTTGTACTGTAGAAATATCCGTGTGAGATGCTCCCTAATTCTGTTCTTCTCTTCTTCTCCTCCAGTTCGACAAGTACACCCCCAAACTGGACAATCCGTTCATCAGACATTCAAACGTGAGTTTCCTCTGTCATTCTAATGTAAATATGTGTTNTTGGCAAATCAAATATTTGACATATTTGAATGTTGCCGTGGGGGCGTTGATTGTGGCCGTGGCTTTGCGTGTGCTGAATCGCTCGCGTCCTGTACGAGTCTCTGTATGATTTTGTGTGTTGTTTATTTTTTTGTTTTGTGTTTTTTTTTATTTCTTTGTTTTCCTCCCTCCATCCCTCCTTCTGTCCTCCCCAGTTCTTCCCCTCCTATCCCCCGACCATGCCAGGCATGCCCCCGCTGCTCCCGCACTCAGGACCCTTCAGCTCGCTGCAAGGAGCCTTCCAGCCTAAGGTCAGACCCACATCCCCGCCCGCAACCCACAGGCTACAAAACAGGCCGGGAATACCAGGAAGCATGCACACAAACTAGCGACTGCATAGTTCCGAGAGGAAACGTATGGGTTTTTACTTTTTAGATGCGCTATGCTAACACAACAGGTCAACTCAAGAGCTACTTCCTTTCACGAGGCAAAACATGAGGCGTAAACGTGGATGCAACACGTTGTGACCAAAGATACTAACAATATGGCTCTGTTTTAATTTTGTTACATTTTCTTCCATACAACAATAATAGAGAGAACTCTGTACTTTCTGATTACATTTTACGAATACTTGAATAATAGATTTTTTATACAGCTATATGTCATTTATGTAGAAATTTTGCCCTTAGTTTGCCCTTAGCAAACTGCCCTTAGCATTTTTATTCTTCTGTTTCTTAATGTATAAATATATATATATTATATTATATCTTTGTGAGAGTCTGTTTTCTGTTATTGCTTGACATTTTGCTGCTGTTGCACAGAAATGTCCCCATTGTGAGAACAATACAAGATATTTCTATTCAATTCTCTAATCCTACTATAACTAACAGAACCTAAGCCGATGTCAAACTGGTTCCTAACCAAAGCTAGCACAAGTCAAAAGACACAAAAAAGCAAAATTCATTGTTGTATTTTGACATGCACTAAACTAGAGTCAATAATTCTCAACGTAGTCAACAAAACAAGCTAATTCAAGAACTGCTTCCTATTTTTAATGCACAATAAGAGTTTTAAACATAAGTACAACTATCCGTTTAATAGAGTAAACTCAGTACTTACAAATGCTTGTGTAACATCACTATACCTAACAGAACCAGAACCAGTGTCAAAGCTGAGTCCTGATCAGGTCACAATAAACAAATTGCTATTCAGTGAAACCAGAGGGGGACTCAGGGAGGGGATGTGAAGGGTTAGGCCGGGTGAGTCTGTCTGACATATACTCAGAGGCTGTGACCTGGAGGAAGACACCGATCAAAGCTGGCCCAAATCCGCTGGCCCCGGTCCCAGCTGGCTCAGGCACTGAGGGACCCTTCTGTCGAAGACCGCTCCAGATGGTCCAAGCAAGGCTCTTACACAAAGCCCCTGCTAAGTATTCTTGGAGATGAGCTTGAGTTTTTGGTTTATATTAGCATCAGCTATATAGTAGCAGTAATTACGGATTAGGGAGCTTTAGTGTTACTGAGGAAGGCCAGGGTTTGATATTTATTCTGGTGACATAAATCTGGAGGATCAAACAGTGATTTTTGAAAAGATTTTATTTATTTATTTATTTATTTGCTTTTGGCACACCTCGTGCCAAAGTCATTGAACCTCAAAGTAAATCATGAGGTTTTATTTCCCAAGTGAATTTTTTGCAAAAGTAAACGTGAATAAATTATTTCATTAGACTTATTTTCATTTTTTACGTAAATGGTGTGTTAATTACATTGGAAAATGTATTAACTGCTGCCTGAATGGCCTTGTGCGTTTAAAAATCTGTTTCTCATCTTAAGATAATTTACCTGAAAAAATAGAGGATATAATAAACCAATAGAAGTAAAAAAAAAACATAATTCCTATTAGGAGCAAAGCCTTTGTTAGAAGACTTTGAAAAGAAAAATGTGAGAAATATTTAAAGGTAAAGGAGATTATAGTGGAGTCTGCTCCTACACCTGCAGAAAGAGAAAAACAAAACAAAATCAAGAAACCATGGTAACAAGCAACATATGCATATAATCATAACAATTATTATACAATTACAATTATAAATCGCTCTTATGCACAGTTTCATCAGTCAGGGCTGGTCAAACCAAAAAATCTGCCAAATCTAGTCAAAAGCCTTACATTTCTCATTGCATTTCCAGTCATACTTTACAGAAGTTTGAAATTAAAAGCAACAGAAAAGCAGCAAAACTTGACATATCCACAGAACTTGGATATATCAAGTTTCTGTGGAAACTTAATATATCCACAGAGCAGAGAAATTGGCAAAATGATCAACAAGAAACACCCAAGAAAAAATGCACTAATTCACTCAGGGAACACCTGAGTACATCTGCTGAGTTTAAGAAATCCACATTGAACACGCCTAGATCACAGTAATCATTAGGTTGCTAACATCTTGTTTTTGCCTCCTTTAGTTCTGACTTATTTTTAATACCAAGCATCTTTTCTGTTGTTTCTGTCAGGCTTCTAATCCCATTGACGTAGCAGCACGTCCTGGAGCCGTTCCTCACACTCTTCTACAGAAGGATCCACGGGTAAGCATGGCCTCCGTCACTCTGCTGTAGTGCTTCTGGTAAACACCCCACACACACAACAAGTGAAACTATCGGGTGTGTATGTCAGAGATGGGTTTGAGGTAATAACGTACCGGTTGACATAGTCGGAGAAATCGCAGTACCGCCTACGAACATTGTTTTAAGCGAACGCCACTTTTTAATTTGTTCAGGTTAAAGTTGCATGTGCTATTAGGAACGTTGACTCTTACGAGTGTGTCTCGCAAAATAAACATGTTTCCACCACAGCTTACTACTGTTGATGTGGGGAGCGGCCATATTGAAACGCAAAGTCGGCCATAGAAATCTTAACTGGGGGTAGTCAGAGTTACTCCGAATTTTTGACTTCAGTGGGCTTTCCAGTTGATTTTTCTGTCTGCAAATGGAACGCACCATAAGTCTTAGCATCTTGAGAAACTTGTATTTTATGAGTATAAACACTAAACTTGCTTTTTTAGCATTTGGCATATCTCTGTATTTCTGTTATTAATGATCCTCTGTTGTCCATACAGATGAGTGATCCATTCAGGACATCTGTTAGGGTGAGTTGACACATTTGTTGATTTATCTAAAACCCTTTAGTTCTCTGGCCAGGCCACAAAGTCTCATTTACAATCCCAGTCAAGCTGATGCTGGGCTTTGGCGCATTGGGGTTAAACATAAGCTCTGTACTGGGTTCAAGCCAGGGATACATATTTCTAAATTGGTTGCCTGGATAAAATTTCTGACTTCCGCTTTGTTGTCTGGCCAGAAATTCCTAATGCCAGCATTGATTTTTATTTTTTATTTTTTTTAGCTCGCTAAATTAAAGCCAGGACGCTGACTGTAGTTTCTCTTCAAATTTTTTAGAAACCTGGCAAGTGGTGTGCAGTACATGTCCAGATTGCATGGCAGATCTACCACCACCAGCAGAAAATGAAGGTGCGTGAGACGGACCGTTCTGTCTTCCAGGAGATTTATTGTCACGTCAAACCAGACACATAGCAGTGATTGTTAAATAATCACCTACTATACACAGAGATTACACATGCTAAGAATAAATTACCCACAAACAAGCCGCTGGTTTGAAAAGACTAGGCAGAGCTGGTAACTGATGATCATGAAAACTTCAGGTTCACTGCATCTAGGCAAAAAATGTAAACCAAACTTAAAAATGATCTAAATGTTTATATTTAAAACAGGAAACACCAATTATTCCGTCTTCTAATGATTATATTAATATTAATATCACTATAACATATACACTATTTAACTACCTTTTAATGTTAGAAGAATGTAATATATTCTAACATTATTGCCGATAGTAATTTTATCTGGAGTTTTTTTTTAAATTATTATTTATTAGTTAGATTTTGATTCAAAAGCTTTCTTCGGGCTTTGGACCTTTGTCATCAAGGATTTATTGTTCCTAATCAGCTCGCATGGATGGTTTGACAGAGCTAGTCAGAATTGGAGAAACGTAGCGCAAAACGAATAAACCGCCCGCTGTGTCACTGGAAATGCCTCGCCCGCCGTTATTCGCTGGCCTAGTTTTCTTTTGTCTGACTCTCGTCGTCTCTGCCTCTTTGAATTACAGCAGATGCAGCTCGACCCTCACAAGCTGGACATGAACGGGAAGCTGGACCTGTTCAGTCGACCCCCGGCCCCAGGAGTCTTCCCGGGGTTCCCCTATCCTCACGACCTGGCACGACCCCTGTTCCCCACCACAGGTCAGCTGATTTCCTGAAACCTAAATGTAAAACTCACAAATGATCTTCTTACTGAAGCTTTTCTGCCTTTATGCAAATAAGAATTTCTAATTTCAAAGAAAAAAACATGCTGATGAAACGGAGTGGGTATTTTTCCTCTCGTGTAGTGTTCGGTTAATTATAGGGCTTTTTCAGCAAATGTTTTGCCAGTAAAGGAAATCAGATTTGTCTATGAATATGCATGACTCTCAGTTAGGTAATTGACTGATTTGCCCTGCATTGGGGGGGTAGGAGGGCTACAGGAGAAAGGAGAATGCCCTTTGACTGGTAATTATGCTGTGGTTTGTCAGAGGCATTCATATAATTGGCTCTTTCATTAACAATTCATGAGATGTGGTTGATAGTAACAATGTTTTGTAAAAGAAGCCATTTAGTTGCGCATTCATAAACTGACCTTGCCGTGCCGCTGCAGGTTCAAGCACAAACGCGTAACCGTGGCAATAAAAGGGAAATGTGAATGGCAGCCCGCGTCTACTCTGTGTTCAACATGTTTGCGCATTTATTCACATTTTATTACTTCTTAACGTAGGAGCATTTAAAAGAACAGATCGAGATTTTTTTTTCTTCTTTTTAACGGGTTTCTGTGGAATAGTTCTCAGTAGTCAACATCTTACCTGCACTAAACTCCCTTGGTGTCTTCATTTAGTGCAAATCTTGTTCTTAAAATAATTCTAATCTGACAAATGACACAATTGTTTATGCAAATGCTTTTTTTACTTTGTTAACCATCGTTGTGTTTGCATTATGTGATTGCTTACAAAGAAGCTGGTAATTGTTTAGCTGATAAATGTGTGAAGATGAGTGGAAAATAGAAAGGAACATGTAAGGATGGTTGCTAGCGCACCACCGCCTTTTTTTTTTCTTTTTCTCCATAAAAGGTTTAAAGGATGAAAAAAAAAAACATTAGGATTAAACCCAGGTTATGTTTTTGAGATTGGATTTTAAATCTCCCACACCAACTAACCTACATTTATACTAAACAAGACTTGTTGTTGGGGGAGTTTCTTAGAGATTAAATTGCCATGCTACTGAATAATGTGAGTGCGTCTGTGTTGATAGGCTCTGCACACCCAGCACCCTCCCCGTATGGCCCCGCCCCCCACCCCAGTGGCTTCCTGCCTCCGAGCCATTTGGCAGGTAAGTGTAAGTAACCACATATTCACAATCGTTTAACCATATATCTCCTCTTTCTCTCCATGCATTCTCTGCTCATTCTCCCTGTTTTTTGACTCATGTTTGAACATGGCGTAAAAAAATAAATAAATAAATAAAATAAAAGCCACCAGGGTGTCATTCAAGTCGCAGATAAATAAAGGTTGGATCTCGGGTTTGTTTTTTTAACGATCCCGTTGGCCACGAGCAGCTGTATGTTTTTGAAGGAGACACGTAGCTCATGGATATATCTGGTATAACTCCGTCTGGGCTCATAAACTCAAACATGGCATCCAGACAGAGACTATGTTACACTATTTTCTGTGGAACATGAATTTTGTCTTTTGCGGAAACAGATTGGATTTTACATTTATTGTATTTCATTTATTTCATTTTTTTTNCCAATTGATTTCATTCAATAAACTGAAAATCTAATTAATTTTTATCTGAAGAAAACAAATAGAATAAAACGAAACCTTCTAATAATTTCAGCTTTTTTTTTTGATGGATTATTCATTTAAAATAGACTGATAAATGTTATTCATACATGTTCCCTCCCTCACTCCCCTGCAAGTGGTCAGGCTGCTACACTGAAGTCAATCATTCACCAGATTTTCAGTTTAATTAGCTCTCAGTTTCCCTGTCCAGCACCCGACCACCATCAACATTGCTCCAAGAAATTCAAACTAATTTCCACATCAGGGAGATTTGTTTCTCTTGCCCTATCAAGCTCCAGTCAGTGCCAGTAAATCCTGCGTCCTGGCTGCCATACGATTTACCAGGCAGGGAGTTAGGATGGCAGCGTTAACAAAAAAAAAACAAAAAAAAGAACAGACGAAAAAAAAAACTCGCTTGTAAGAGAAAAGCTGAGTAAAACGGGTTGGTGTCGGGGTGAGTACTGCTAACCGGCTCCCCCTCTTGCTAATCCCTGTTTGGCATTTTGCAGATCCTTTCAGTCGCTCCAGTTCCTTTGGCGGCCTCGGCAACCTTTCAACCAGTGCCTTCGGAGGATTAGGCAACCCCTCGCTTGGTAAGCGCTGCCCGGCTCTCTCCTCCTCCACCGGCTTCCCCTCTTCTCAGTCGGGGCCCCCTGTGGCCAGAAGCACAGAACAGAACAGAGCAGAGCAGGAAAGCGTTAGGCAACAGGGAGAGCGAGGAGGGGAAGGCAAAAAGACACTTAGCTCCAGTTTCTGTGTCAAACCAAAAACCCCTGGCCCTGGGAGACCCAACAAAGCAGTACAACACACAGCAAAGCAAAGCTCCTCCCTGCCTCCACTTCATCCATCAGTGATGTTTCCAACAGCCTGGCTTTAATCTGACTTCGCTGCTGCCAGTAGGCGCTCTTAGGTTTGCTGTTTGGTGACAATTCATCTATTAATTATTTGACAAGCCCCCTTTTTGCATCTCCATGGAGGGGCTTTCTCTTTTCTCCCTCTGCATCCTTCCCTCTATGCTTTCCTCTCGTTTTCATTATCCCTCCTGTTTCTGTGTGCCAAATCACTCACCCTGTTGTGAAAATGGGATGTGATTGGACTAGACATGCTGTGGAATGCTAAGGTCTCCCTTGGCTTTTCACAGCTTTCTTCTCCAGAGGACGAGTGAGTCTCCTCTGTTCACCCGGTGCAGAAAATGGAGAGGGGGGAGACGGGGGAGGGGGAGTGTTGGGGTTGGGGGAGAAGCCCTTCAGTCCCAAAGCAAAGCCTGTGTTGTGGGGAGCCATTAACCTCTAACTCTTCCAAGCAGCTTCGGGGAGAGAACCTCCAGAGACAAAGACAAAAGCAGCTTTTGTTTACGAGTCTTTCTCATCTTATGTGTCCTCAAGAAGGTTTTGTGCCCAATTAACTTAGAGAGTCCAATGTCTGTCTTCTTTCTTTCTTTCTTTCTTTTTCCACCATCAGGGTCCAATAGTATGTTTGGTTCCAAGGAGGGGCCAGGAGGACTGCCCACTTTTGGCAGCCCCCACCACGACACCTGGAACAGGCTGCGACGCACACCGCCATCTTTCCCCACTCCGCCACAGTGGCCCAAAACCGGAGAGGCTGAGCGAAGCAGTTCTGCCAACAGCCACGACCGAGAGCGAGAGCGGGACAGAGAGCGAGAACGGGACAGAGAGAAAAGAGACTCGTCCATCGGGAAAGAGGAGAAGGATAAGGACAGGTGGGTAGAGGACAGATGGCTTTTGTTTTCATACACTTGAGATCTTGTTTAATATTAGATATTGGTGTAACCCTCTAAAATACTATAAGTTTTGCGTTACCAGATCAATTCCCACTTCGTCCGTCTTCATCATTTTGTACTTGGGCAAGACACTTCACTTGCCTGCTAATGGTGGTCAGAGGGCCTGATGGTGCCGGTGTGTGCAACTGTGGCCACTGCCCAGTAGCTTGCCACCATCAGAGTGTGAATGTGTGTGTGAATGGGTGATTGACTGAATCTAGTGTGAAGTTCCTCGGGGGTATCTGGGCTTGATAAAGCGCTATACAAGTACAGGCCATTTAGCATTTCCTTCTAGACGACAGAAAAACAACTGGATCTTGAAAAATGTGAAACTCCAACTATTAACCCTATTTAGTGTCCATGTAAAGTGATTTGTAGTTGCCTCCTATATGTAAATAAGCTACATCACTAAAAGCAAATGTGTGAAAGAAATTGGGAGAGTTTCTCTAAACTAGGGCTTAGCAGATTGTAGAGGTGACTGAAATTCAGAAGCAGAAGGTACTTAAGATGAAGATAAAGTTAGAGGAAGATGACAACTTTATTTATTTTTTTCCCGGAAAACTACTTAGGCGGCAAAATAGTATCATTTGATTGAAAAGAATCTGCTTAATATAATGTGCTGATTCAACAAACTGTTCCGTTGTACCATTACAGGGACTCTGTGGATCGCAACCGCCACTCTAACCGCTCTTCTCCTGCCTCGGCACCAGTCAGCTACCAGATCAGCAGCCTGATTCGCTCAAACAGTCAGAACTCTAGCGATTCAGGTCGGCACCACAGCGGCAGTGTAGACCGCGTCCGGGAGGTGGAGAAAGAGCTGCTAGAGCGCCAGAGGGAGTCCTCTCTAGCCGACATAAAGGTAAAGGAGAGCCGCTCTCCAGAGAAGGAGATGCTGGAGAGGCGGACCTCGGAGGACTCCATCAAATCCACACAGCGTACGCCTTCACCCTACTCCAAGGCCATAATCAATGAGCAGAGCATGAAGTTAGCTGGTGGGCTCCCGTCTGCGATTAAGGACATAGAGAGAAAGGAGCCCCCGTCGGCAGAGCTCCTCCACAAAGTGAAAAATGACATGAAGATTAAGGAGGAGAGAAAGGAGGAGCAAGAGGTCATGGTGGTGAGTTCAGAGCCAGCGCCCCAACCTGCAGTACAGATCCTTCCTGTACCTGTCAGCCAACCAGGAAACCCTCACCACCACCACCCACCGTTGTCACAGCAGCCTCCTCTTCCATCGCCCCGTGGTAGTGACATCCCGACACCGGGCCTCCACGGTGTCCCCATGTCACACTCTCTTCCTCTATCCATGAGTGCCATGCCTCAAATGGGCAGCCTCAACGTACTGGACAGAGCCCGCATGGCTCCCTTCATGGGGGTGAGCCCTCTGGCAGGACGAGAGCGAGTGCCACACACCGCCTTCCCCTGGGACCCAATTCGAGAGGCCTACCGCAGCCTGGACCTGCAGCGGCGCATGGACTTCCAGTTCAGGGCCGAGCAAGGACACCGCTTCCCCAGCATGTACGAGCAGGAGCGCGCCTACCGCGAACGGGAGGCTCATGACTACTCTCACCACGAGCACCTCTTGGAGGTGCGCAGGGAGCACGAGAGGATGCGACAACAGGCGGAGGAACGAGAACGCCTCCACCTGAGGGAGGAGCTTGACAGGGCCCGCCTCCATCAGCTACACCAGTCGCCGATGGAGGGCCACCTACCCCACATGCCCCCCTTCATGCCACACTTAGGAGGCATGCCATACCCAAGACTTAGCCCCTCTACAGGACACAACGGTCCTCTGAACAGAACGCCCCCTACCGCCGCGTTAAGCGCACCCCCGCCTCTTGTGCCAGCTGGCAGTGCCCGGCCAGCCTCACCCAGGAGGACTACCCCCCTCACCACCACCCAGGACCCGAGGGACTATTCCCCGTCTCGCAACCCCAAAGAAGTAGAGGCTCGGTAGTTTCTGGAAACTCGACAAGCCTCACTTCTGTTTTGTGGAATACCATGATCAAAGATGCACTGCTCCTTCACCAGAGAGGAGCGAACCTCCCCAAGGGAAAGGGTCTGATTGTACAAAGTAAAGGTGTGTAAGGCTAATAAAGCACATGCCATGGCTATTTTTAGTGGACTGGATGTTCAATAATGTCGGTAAAGATGACACAAATGTGTGGATGTTTATTTCCGACTTAAATATTTGATAATTATTAATATATTAATCCAATACCTTATTTCTGCTTTGTGCCGAAAGGAAAGGTCCTAAATAAGTTTGTACATTTCCTATCTTTGTTCCATGTATAGATATGATTTCTATGAATTTTATGTACTTTGTGCATTAGTCTTGCCTTTTACAATATTTATCCCAGTCTATTGTGAGACATATCCTTTATGATAATGTAAAGACTTGACTTTGGATTCAACCATCAGTAATTTAACCTCATGGTACCTGGATATCCTCAATGATGACAATGTACATTGCTACATTATCAATTTATTTTGTTAATTTGGTTTGCCTTTGAGATATGCAGATAAATATATAAATATATATATATATATAATTATATATATAATGTTTGTTCAGTCTCTGTAAAGAAAATTGATGTAAATAACCTGTTAATATTCTTTGCTGCAAGATTGCGTTGTAAATTTATTAGTCTTTTTAACCATTTCTAGAAAAACGAAATTAAACAAAACAACGTGAAATCACCTGCCTGTTGAAAATCATGGCGTCAAACAGCCAGCCAATGGATGGAGGTCACGAAGGGAGGGTGTTGTACGGAAGCCTAGATGGATCGTCTGCAATCTATGCAAAGCAGCACACAACACCCTAACAAAACGAAATCTACTGGAACAAACTGACAATACTGGAGAAGCCGAGAGAAACTTGGATTTAGCACATGTTCATATGTACCAATGAAAATCATCTGGATTATTCAAAGACTTCCAAGTCAGAAACTGGACCAGCTCCAAACAGAAACGGACACTGTTGGGTGGACATCAAAAAGACTTTATCTGTCAACCTTGTGGTGTTGTGCAGTTGTTTTTCTTAGACTCTTGTATACAAAAACAGTAGAGTTTTAGGCGTGGAAAAAAAAAAAAAGAAAAATGAACATTCATGGTTTAAAATGTACGGAATAAAGTTTGGACCTAATGTCACACACTTCCGGTCTACCTTTCGTCCCGCTGTAACAACGAGTAGCGAATCCGTCTGCCTGTTAAAGCTACCGAGTGGTATTTCAAGATGAGATTGATGGCTTTGCCGATAACGATTCTGCCTCCGTTTTTTCACAATTCAGTGTTTTCTCATTTTATATCAAGCTATTACTCTGAAATCATAAAGTCAACTGAGCTGGGGCAGCCAAGTAAAGCCCCGGCCATCAGATCATTTGACCATAATCTGTCATACATGGGCTGCAGAGCTCTTCGTGGTGGAATCAATGGGATTGGGCCAAGGCAATACAGGGTGGACTAATAGAACATTGATTTTGTATGAAAGCGGGTTTTGAGTGTTTGTGTTGCAGGTAACCGGTATTGACTGGCAGCCCAGCGGCATATTGACCTGCGGTCTGGACTCATTACAGGGAGCAACGCCTGGGAGGAAGGCTATCGGATGGCGGGGAAGAAGCTCCCCCTTCCTCGTGCATGCCACTCATCTGCTTTTCTAATGAGGCCAGAAGGCTTTCCGGAGTGGGTCGCGGAGGGAGTCCTGAGGCGCCCCCGTCCTGTTATCGACAGGGCAGCGGCTGCGCTCGCCGCCTGTCTAGAGACGGCCAATTCATCCTGATAATGCTTCGACTACTCATCTCGCCGCCCGGCGCTCTGCGCCTCACAATCCCGTGCCATGGTAGCAGCCCCGTAATGACAGCGTGGATCAAACCGTGGCCAGGTCATTAGGGGATGTTATTGAAAATCAATTGTGCTCCTGTGTCTCGCACACTCCAACAGGGTTTTTTTTTTTTAAATGGCTCCTTGAAAAGACTGTTTGCCAGAATGTGGCCGGTGTATTGGGAAGGCTTAAATCACTATCACTTTCAATTTAGACTCCTGGTAATTGAACCACATATTCCTCATGTGGGTAGCATCTGTCAGAGGCCGGCCTGGCATTAGCACCGAGTGTTCTTCGACCCAGGATGACAAAAAAACAACAAGGACTGTGTCTAGCAAAAGTATTCATATGCTTTGTTACATTACGGCCACAGCATGCAGCTGT